>BPLQ01012579.1:0-290985 GCA_021605075.1 Caerostris darwini | reverse complement strand
TTAGCTTTTTCTCCCTAGCGCGCATGCTGATAGGAAACTGAGCATGCGCGCTAGGGAGAAAAAGCTAACGGACGTCCTACGGTAACTAACGTACGGTATGCAAAAACTCTCTAATATTTGAAAAAACCGTATTAACATCCAGCGTCATCCACTACAAGTTAAAAAAAAATGTATTTGAGCTTGAGTGGATGAATAAAAAGTATTTTATTGAGTACGATTGAAAATTTGAACAAGATATATATATAGGGAGAGTGGGAGCTAATAGAAGGAATTGAAAATAAAAGAAAAGAATGGTAGGAGTACAATTCTCTTGTGAGGCGTGTTCTCCTTATTTATCTCCAGTGCGAGATATCGATCAAGAGCGGCCTTCTTTGGGCTTAAACTAATCGAAGGGGTGCGCGCCGGGTCCGTCTGGCTTTTTGGCCCAAGCATAAGAACGAGAGGGAAAGGGTTTAAAGACGCGTCATCATGGGGGCGGACGAGAACGTTTGCCATTAGCCGCTTGAGATGAATCATGGAAGATGGTATTGATCTGGATGAGGCCATGCTGTCTTGGATGTAGTTATGTGGAGTGTTTCGTCATCATGATTTTGAATGAGGCCAATGATGGTTAATGACTGTAATATCGGATAAAACTAATGGCATTACAGTCTGTATCAAGGTTATTATATGGGATTACTGTCTGTATCAAGGTTATTACAGCATTGCAATCTGTAAAGCTGTTGTAATGTAAGAGCTATGCTCTTTATAAATTCAATAGTCCTTTATACACTGAAGTGACAAAAGTCATGGGATACCTCTTAATATCGTGTCAGCCCTCCTTTCGCCCGACGAAGTGCAGCAACTCGACGTGGCATGGACTCAACAAGTCGTTGGAAGTCTTCTGCAGGAATATTGAGCCATGCTGTCTCGATAGACGTCCATAATTGTGAAAGCGTTGATGGTGCAGGATTTTGGGCACGAACAGACCTCTCGATGATGTCCCATAAATGCTCGATGGGATTCATGTCGGGCGATCTAGGTGGCCAGATCATTCGTTGGAATTGTCCAGAATGTTCTTCAAACCAATCGCGAATAGTTGTGGCCCGGTGACATGGCGCATTATCATCCATAAAAATCACATCGTTGTTTGGGTACATGAAGTCCATGAATGGCTGCAAGTGATCTTCAAGTAGCTGAACATAAGCATTTCCAGTCAATGTTCCGTCCAGTCGCACCAGAGGACCAAGTCCATGCCATGAAAAAACAGCCCACACCATTACGGAGCCACCACCAGCTTGAACAGTGCCTTGCTGACAGTTTGGGTCCATGGCTTCGTGGGGTCTGCGCCACACTCGAACCCTACCATCAGCTCTTACCAACTGAAATCGTGACTCATCAGACCAGGCCACGGTTTTCCATTCATCTAGGGACCAACCGATATGCTCACGTGCCCACGAGAGTCGCTGCAAGCGATGTCGTTCTGTCAGTAAAGGCACTCGAGTCGGTCTTCTGCTGGAATAGCCCAAGAAAGCCAAATTTCTCCGCACAGTTCTAACAGACAAGTCCCTTGTACGTCCCACATTGATTTCTGCGGTTATTTGACGCAGTGTTGCTTGTCTGTTAGAATTTACGACTCTTTGCAGACGTCGCCGGTCTCGGTCGTTAAGTGCAGGCGGTCGACCACTGCGCTGTCCATGGTGGGATGTTATGCCTGAAATTTCATACTCTCGGCACACTCTTGACACAGTGGATCTGGGAATGTTGAATTCCCTAACGATTTCCGAAATGGCATGACCCATGCGTCTAGCTCCAACTAACATTCCGCGTTCAAAGTCTGTTAATTCCCGTCGTGCGGTCATCATCACGTCAAAACCTCTTCACATGAATAACTTGAACAGAAATGAAAGCTCTGCGAAATCACTGCGCGTTTATACCTGTTCTACGCGATGCTACTGCCTTCTGAAAATTTGCATATTGCTATCCCATGACTTTTGTCACTTCAGTGTATAAAGTATGATAGTGATCAGATTATCAAGAGAATGCAACTTATCAACGAATTCAAAGTAATATATGTATTTTGCCGATAAAATAATTACACAGGTTTTTTTTTCTTTCATAGCTTGTTTCTTCAGCTTAGTTATTCGACTCTTCTTCTTCATTGATGCAACAGCCCCGTGGTGGGCCAAGGCCGTATGCCTGCTGGCAGATTTCGAGACATTTCATTGGCATTCGTTTGTGACATTCGTTTCCATTTTTACGGAGTAGGGTATTCAACCCTATGCCCAGCATTTTACAATCATATTAGACTACTACTACACCTCACCACATCACTGTGCCTAGAACTGAGTTGCCCTTTTACAGTTTAGGAAGGACGTGGGTGAGAAGTCTTGGGCTCTGTGACGCTCTACAGTTATATGAGACCGGGACCTGCGGCTTAAAGTGGATTCCGAACCACTACAAACATCCAAGACACCGCCGGGACTCAAGACCGAAGCCTGTGGCACCGAGCGCCAAAGCGCTAGTCATTTTGCCATCAGGCCTCTTAAGTTATTCTCCAATAGAAAATCATTTTGCCTATTCAGTATAGGGTGCACTACTATATGACCAGATACACTGTGCCCCTCCCCATATTGTGCTATGTATTTGATGACAGTTTTTTTCGTAGGGGGGATCCTTCTATCGACATTATAACCTAATTATAATGTTACCACGGAATATTGAATTATTATTTTGACCCGCTTTATAGTGGAGTCACTAAGAATTTCTTGTCTCACTGATTAAAAGTTGAATATCACATACAGATTAGTACTTATTTTAGATTTCGTTTAAAACCGCAGCAATTTATCGCATTGCCACCCTTTAATTAAAAGTATTAGTTTTTTTTTGATGAAATTATATCCAAATAAAGTTAAAAAAACAATTATCCTTGTTAATTATAAAAAAGTATTACTCGAAGTCCAAACATTTAATACAAAAAACTCATTAAAATTTCTACTTACGCTGTCATTATTAGCACCGGAAGTTACGACGACATTTGATTTCCTGTACCACGTTATCTCCCAAATGAACAATTTTCCCACTCCAACACCCTCGACCAACCTTTTTAATTACGTTGGCTTACCGCCAGCAATAGAGAGAGAGAAAAATTAAATTTTTTTTTTGCGTTTTCCCGATTCCGTTTTGTAGTGCCTGACAACATAATTGTGCTTTTGGGATGCTTAATAACAATGCTACTACGCCTCGTCGCTTACGTGTGCGTCTGTCTGATCGACGTCGTATGGTCAAATTGGTTGCATTGGGTACTTTGTGAGTCTTTTCCATGACAATTAATACGCCTCCGTTGCTTATTAGTTAGAAATGAAAAGGGAAAAGGTGGCTTTATTTCAAAGCATAATGCGCTTATTACGTTCGTGTTGTTAGAGCGGTTGAGCTTGAATTAAGCGGAGAAAATGAAGAATGTACTCGTTGTTATAGCAAGCGTTTTATTGGTTTAATGTTTTTTCTGATTTAAGGTATACTTGAGTTCATTTAATTTAACACAACAATTTCAAATAAAATGTAATCTCTAAAAATCTCTTATGTTAATTTAATGTGAATTAAAAAATGTTAAATAAGTTCTTTGATGAAATGTTTTTGTAGCATCGTTAAGAGATATCACATTAGTTTGATGGTATTGCATCCTATTGTAATTCGCGGCCTGGTGGCTAATTGGTTAGCGCTCTGGCCGTTCGAACTACAGACTTCAGGTTCGAATCCTGGCGGTGGCATGAATGTTTGTGAGTGGTTCGGAATCCATGTTAAACTGTAGATTCCAGTTTAATTAGCCTAAAGTGTGCACAAAATAACCGTAGAGCAACACACCAAATCAAACCTATTGTAATGGTTCTTTATTTCTATTAGGAATTATCATTTGTATTATGTTAAAAAACAGAAAAAGATTTGCGCAATTAAATAATGGCCAATCATGTTGAAAAAGCACTTGCTGTTTATTTGTTATACCATGTCGAACCGTTGTCATTGGAACAATGGAATAAAGAGCACGTAGGCCATGAAGGTTTTTATTCTCGAATAAGATATTTTATAGATTTAAATGGAGTCAAATTATGGAGAACGATAAATTGAAATCCGAATGCTTTCAAGCTTTTCCCTGAAAGGTATTTGTAACATCGCCAAGAGGTATCGTATTAGTTTGATTGTATTGCCTCCTAATAGGATGATGTCTTTCTTAGATCTTTCTGCTGAGAATCAATATTTATGTAACATTATATTAAAAACAGAAAAATATTTGCGCAATTAACTAGTGGCCAATCATGTTGAAAAAGCACTTGCTGTTTATTGTACCATATCAAATCGTTATCATTGAAGCAACGGAATAAAGAGCACCTAGGCCACGAAGGCTTTTATCTCCGAATATGATACTTTATAAATTTAAATGAAATCATGTGTGGAGAAAGATGACTATAAATCCGAACGAGAATTAGTATAATAGGCTTTCACGGGATGATGATATTCATTTGGAGAACAAGAAACGCTACAAGACCATCCATACAAGATGCCAGAGAAACAAGAAAGATGATGGATAGTGCAAGAATACAAATAAAAATGTTACATATTGAAGTTATTGAAGGCAATTTGTTCATTAAAATTGATGCGAGGTTTGTAACTATGGGGATGACAAAAGTTTAAAGATGATGAAGAATAGAAACATAGGTAGTTGAACTTACAGATGATTTAGTGTTGTCGAAGATGCAATTTGAGTGGTTATTGATGTGAAACAATTTTAGTCAGCGACGACGAGTTTTAAATCTCTAAATTGAGGAATATATTTATAATTTATAACTGTCACGGACGAGTAAAGTATTTTTTTATTATATACGATGGTTATCTGTGGTCAAATTCATACCCAATATTAAGTATTTTTTAGACATATTGAATCACTCAGGCTGTCTTGCCTTTACTAATTTTATGTATAATTGCTAAAATGGTTATACTATGTAAACCTGGAAAAAAATAAGACGAAGAAAAAAAATCCGATTTTTTTTTATATATTTCTTAAACTTTTAATTATTGACATAAAAGATTAGCACCCTGTACTTATACAGAATGCAATCATTATTCACTACTTTGCTTCGAAAAATTCATGTAACCTTAATAGAAAAAAAAATGTAAATGGAATTTTATATTAAATATTACTATCAATTACTATAATATTACTATTACTATAATCAAGATTTTTGCTTTTGAAATTTAAAATTTTTTTATTGGCACAAGCCAATAACAAATTGTTATTTCTTTGTAGAATTATAAACTATAAGCATTTAAATGTAAATTAATTTCACAAATAATTCTTCAATGTCGTGACAGCCCCATGGTGGGCCAAGGCCTTCTGCCAGATTCAGAAACATGAGATGTTTTCTTTTTGCGGGCTAGGGTTGTCTACGCCCTACAGTCATAGTCAGACTGACACCTACGGCTTAAAGTGGATACCGAAACACTACAAACATCCATGGTACCGCTAGGACTTGAACCCGTGGCACCGAGCGCCAGACCGCTAGTCACTCGGCCGTCAGGCCTAATTTCAAAAAGTATTGTTCACTGTTATTTAGAGATGAAAAAGAAGAGATTTTCATGTCAAAAATTGCATTTTTTTTTTTTTTTTTTTCGATTTCTTCCTTAATGAGAACATTTTGGTGACATTAACAAGGGAGAAAAAATAATTCTATGCATTTGGGCGGGGCGTGTGATTCATCAACGGTACAAAGCTAAGTAATTTAAAGTGCCGTTTATTTGATTAACGTCGCGTCATCATCTTATCTGCAAAGGAAAAAAAAAGTTGTAAAAGATAGATTAGTTTACAGTTGCACTCTTTCTGCAGCATGACCTTCCTTTCAAAATTTCAAGACATACGCGACAGTCATCTGTTCTCTTTGTAATAAAAACTATACAGAGACATAACCAGACAGACCTTGGCTATGACATAGATTTGTCTTATATTAAATGTATGTAGTATTCATATCTCAGTCCATTTTTCTTAACGCGAACAAAAGAAGTTGTAATAAGAAGAGTGGAAATGAATGCAATAGATGACAAAGCTTCAAGTTGTTTACTTTGTAAATGAAGCAACTGTCACTTCTGTGACTTTTTTACTTTGTCAGAAATTGAGTGACGGGAGTATTTATGAGATCACATATTAAAGTAGCAAAACCACGTAATGGTTTTTTTAGAGGGGAAAAAATATTTCCTGTAATGTAAAGTGTTTTTTTATTTCGAATTATTAAAATGTTTCTTTCGAATTATTAAAATGTTTCTTTTGAATTATTAAAATGTATATTAATAATTTAAAATAAAGTTACAATACAGTTATATTCTATACTGCATTTTTTATATGCTCAATAGTAATAAATACTTAAAATACATAATGAGTATTTACCGCTTATTGCAATTATAAGTTGAATCTGGCAGTTTGCTGTGTATTCAGTTCATGAAATGCCTGAATTTTGAAAGATAATATTTAAAATTGATTCTAGGGCTCTAAAAATAATAAAAAAAAAAAAAAAAAAAAAAAAAATGCGGAATTTTTATATATTTTAAAATATTAATGGTATAATTTAATACCCTAATTAATATTGTTTTAAAGTTGTAGAATTAATTATATATTTTTTATAATTAGCAAATATTCAATTTATGTTCATTATATTTTTAAATTGCCTCACTCAGTGCCAACGTGCGCCGCTAATAAGCGTTAGGGCTGAGGTTTCATCCGCTAACGGCTTTGTTGTAGACACTGTTTCAAAACCGAGCATCTTGCCTCGTGAGTCGGATTACCTGGTAGGAGTTTTCTGAGTTTTCTCTCCTGCCAGCACAAATTCGTGATATTTCTATAAAAGTCCTCCCGGAAGTCACAGCCCACCTTCTATAGCGATTTGGAGCCAAGTCAGACTTCTACCTACTGGGGTTTCATCATAAAAGAAGTTGCTTCTTTTCCCTCCATCCATAAGTAGATTACTCATAGGATATCCGTCCCACACTGCAGGACACTGAGGATTAGACGTAACAACGTTTTAATAGTTGATATTTTTGTTTTTTGATTTGTGCTAAACCTTTTTTTTGTTTTTTTTGTTTTGTTACAATATCCAGATAAAATTCCATTTTAAAATGTACTGATATTTCTCTTACATTTTGTAATATTTTTCTATTATAAATAAGACTTACAGGTGTGAGGTATTTTTTTTTTTTTTTTATCTCAGGCAATGGATAATTGTGTTAAGTTAGGGGGTAAAATGTATGTAGTGCAATTTCTGAAATACTTCTTTTTCATTTATGATAAAAAGATTAATTAAAATCAGTATTAAAGAAATTTTTTTTTTTTTTTTTTGAAATAACGACGTGGCATATAGCTCGTTTTGTTTCTGTACTAGGGGTGTGCCTGATTTGATATCTGGGAAGTGATGTCGAACCGAAAGTTGGTGTGCTTGTGACGATAAATTTTGTAGATAGTAATGTACTTCTGTTAAACCCAGAGAAACAGAAACTCTTTACATGAATCTATGAGCTATGAATATATGAACCCCTTTAATGTCATTCCTCGAGATGATCGTTAGCAAAATGTGGGTGTGTGCGCCATCGTAGTGCACTCTGGGTAATGCTGAATCTGTTTCGTATCTGCCTTGACAAATAATTTAAGTCACTGTGCCCGGCATTCGAAATGTACATTTTTTCGAATAATAATTCTTTGAATTTTTTATTTTTCTTTGAGAGGAGTTTCTTCGGTATACGAAAGATTTCACTTGAAATTTATCATTTTACATTTTATTTGCTATTCCGCTTTCTTAGCACCTGAGATATGATAAAGCGAATTTTTTCTCCAGTTCTGATAACAGGCATATACAAGCTCTCATGTCGATAGAAAACCGTTGCATTCTTTTCTTTCGTTTGCGTAAATGTCTGTTTGACTTTAGTTTACCCTGTTGGTAAATAATAATTTCTTAATAATACACAGTTGTGACAGTTATTTCAGTATGATAATGGATCTGTTTTGAAATTCATTGTCCCTTATTCATCTGTTTAATGGCCATTCAGTAAGTAAGAATTGTTAATTATGTTATCCGTATGGCATTTATTGCACTAGAAGATCTTCAACAACAAAAGGCTTTTCCTTCTAAAAACTATTTAAGTATATGGTTAAAAAGTTACTTTAATTGAAATTTTAACACGAGGTTAAATTCCAACGTTTAAAAATTTAATCAAATGTACTAGATAAACCATTTTATTCATTATTTTTTTTATTGAATCTAAGTTGTACTTCCAATTTTTTGTTTTTCCTTAGTTTTATAGATAATCGATCAGCAAATGAATTTACAATGAATAATAACAATAATTATAGTGTTGTATTTTGATAAAACATTTTTTGTCAGTCGTTATATCTTTAAGATAATTTAAATCAATATATTTTCTCTTTTTTTATATGTATTATTATTTTGTAACGTTTTATTTATCATTAATGTGTTTATTTTTCTGAATGTAATTTGATTATAATTGTGGAATATAAAAATCATATATTATTACTTTTTTTTTTATGATTTTATCAGTTACATTTTGTATGAACATAAATGATGGAATAAAAAAGAAATGATGGTATAATAATTTAAACACCAAAACCATTATTTGATTATCAGATATCAACCGAAATTTTGATAATGAAAATTGCTTGCCTTGAGGTTCGCCCTGGTCTAGAGTGATTAAAGAAAAAGATGATGTAAAAGACAAAAAGTAATAAAAGAAAAAAAAATAATTAACCTAAAGTTAACTATTTTTAAAAAATATTATTAAAAAAAATAATTAAATGAAATTAAATTTAAAATTAAATTAAATAATTAAATTTAAAATTAAATATAATTAAATTTAAAATTAAATATAATTAAATTAAAATTTGTTTTTAATTTAATTATTATTTAAAATTATTAAAAGTAAATTAAATAAAATAATTAAATCTGAAAGTAACTAAATTTAAATTTTAAAGATTAAAATTTTTTTAATTTAATTATTATTTAAAATTATTAAAAATAATTAACCTAAAGTTATTATTATCTAAAAATATATTATTTAGGGTATGAAAATAAAAAACAAAGCATCTCATGTTTATTATTAGCTCTTTCTGCATTTCTTTTGCTATTATACTTTTTTATTTTTCATTTCTTTCGAAAGTTTTTTTAAAAAATAATTCTCAGTTTGTCATTTTTATACTAATGGTAGTAATTTATTTCATCTTTTTTATTCCAAAGTTGAACAATACCACACCAGTCACTAATTTCTTGGCAAATATTTCGCTAATTTATTTCATTTTATTATCAAAGTTGGAAATATGCTGTCTATCTTTTCATATTCTATTTTAAAAAATCTTCCTCATTAGTAAGAATACATATAATAGTTTTTCTTTTAAACAAAGAACAGAAATGGGGAAACTAATGAAACTAATAATGAGATATTAATCTAAATTTAACATCATGCATTTGTTCTTTTTTTAGAAATTTTTTAAAAGAGATATTTCAAGGGTTAAAAAAAAAAATCTTTGTCGGCACGTTTTTGACTGAATTAGAAAAGTTAATAAGGAAGGATTAACTTTAAAGTTTGGACTCATTAAAATTTTTCCTTTTAACTTTACGACTTTTCACATTAATTAGGCTTAACAACAACACACACACAAAAAAAACCTCCATCCTATTTTCCTGAATAACATAATTAGTGAAATAGTCAGTAATTCAAACTTGGTTCTCAAGAGATCAAAATCATATTTCTATTAAAAAAATGTTAATGTATTATTTCCGTAGGTTTTTGTACTTTTAAGTTTTACTTTAGTTTATTTGGGTCACTAAGGTTTATCTTAATACAGTTGAAAAGCTTGAAAGTTGTTCATTTTAATATTTTGTTATATTAGTTAGATAAATTACACATTGTCTAATGTTCTCCTGCATACAGTGGCATTGTTCTAAATAATTAAGTTAATATTATCGAAAAATTGGTTATGTTTGTACAAATAAATATTGATTAATTTTGTTTATTATTAGTGTTCTACAAATAGCGCTTTAGAAAAGTTTAATTCTTAATTAATATGCTATAAAATTCCATTTTTCAGATTTTTGCAATTTCCACCTGATAACATCTTATCCATTCATTTTCTGCCTATTATGGGTATTGGTTTTTATTAGTATCCTTGAAATTTTTATTTTATTTAATCTATCAATTTAATTATTAAACTTAGCAATTTTAATTAATATGCAACTGTGAACATTTCATTCGTTTACTTATGTATTAAAAAAAAAAAAAATCATTTCATTTGTTCATAAAATAATTCTCATTTAAATATTTTTCAATTACTTTTATAAAGATATTGGTCCACTTATTACGAAACTCGGAAATCTAAGGAACTTCTTTATAAATTCCAACCTTTTGTAATATGTTAAAAACTTGGATTTTAATGAATATGCAAAAGTTGGAATATCTTGCCTTCATTTCATAAGCATTGTAAACATTTGAAATTTTCAAAAATATATATATTTTTTTTATTACAAATTATTATATATGACATGTCATTTCCCAATAAATTACATTTTATTTTGACAAATTTCATTGAGAACAAGCAAAATAAATAACACATTGAAAATTTGATTGCAAAATTAAAAATCAGAAAAATTTGGGGAAACAAATGTTGAAAATATTATATAATCTTAATTTTATGGATGATTTTATATCCCCTCAATCAGACCAATCTGCCATTTATATATACGAAATATTAAATCTAATAGTTTAAAGTTCATTTTACAAAAACAAATGAAATGCATAAAAATAAAGAAATTAAATGGATAAAGATCTAACCATATTTTAATATTCCTATATAGTAAATATATTAATTAGTATCACCTATATTAGTAAATCTCAGCGAAAACAACCATTATATGTTAAAAATACGAGCTGAATTTACAAAACTGTATTGGAAAACTTCATTATTCCAAAATAATCCATTATGAAAGTTGCAGACGACTATTCTAATTTATCGTCTGCAAAGCAGTTTCATTATTGTGTGGGAATTGTCCTATTTCCATTTCATTTGCGTATTCGATTTTCGCGTGAGTAAAACGGCAGAATTTACCCCTAATGCTTGCTTGGCGTAAATTTTGTCATTCGTTCTGCTAAACCCTATTTTGGAACATTTGGAAATGTCACTTAACACGTCGACTCAGCAGTGCGTTGAACTCGTATCATTTTCTAAATATTCGCGAATGATAATTGCTAATATTTCTGCATAATTACAGCAACCTATATTTACGACTCACCTTCCATTATTGCTGATATTTGTAAGCATTGAAGTGGTTTACAATATTATGAATAAGTTCGCTGATTTAAAGCGATTATGATTCATAAATTTCGAGTTTTATGTTGTTTGTACAACATATTGTTGCATTTTTCCCAGGAGAAGATATATAGCATTTCTGTTTCCAGGGGAAAAGGAATGTATATTCTTTAACAAGAGCATAATAACAACCTATCACTCAAAGTTGACGGCAGATGAGTAGTATCGTGGATACTTATACTACATGCAATTAGTGTTTTGTACCAATGAGAACAACCTGTCACTCAAATATGACAGCAGGTAATCAGTGTTATGGATACTGAGACATCGTGAAATTAGCAATTGTCTGATCGACCTTTATAGGTCGAAACAATTCCAAATAGACTACATAATGAGTTGCTGCATCGTAAGTGGTGATTTACCATGGGTTGAGAAAGTGTCCACTGTATTGAGAAATGAGGGAAACTGACCCATCTTCTTGACGAATTTTCTTAAAGGGAGCTTTTTGTAGAAGGTGAGAAAGAGTTCTGCGACAAGTCGACTCGAAGTGATTTTTTTTTTCTCTTTTTCAGAAAGTGATTGAACAAGCCGGAGATTTCGCCTGTTTACAAAGTGAGCCCCTTGTGATTTCGTGTATCACGCTATGTGATACTGTAGATAGGCAGTTAAAATTAAAAAAAAAAATTATTTCAAATCATGAAAAATGTAAGAATTTTCAATCGTTCACTATCACACAGTTGCAATTTATCGTTAAAAAAATTCCTCGATAAGTAATCTAGTCGCATCCTGTGGTGTGGCTGCAGTTGCAAAATTGAAATTCTTATCATTTTTGTAAAAAAGTTACTCTGGACTAAAATTCTCTTCTTATATATTGCTGTGTGGGAGGGGGAGGGAGTGGATGAAGCAGTTACCGAAACTTTCTTTTGATTGTAAGGGATTTTTTTTGTTTCTTTTTTGTTAAAGTTTGAGTTGAAATGGAAACTACTCAGGTTTTTTGCTCTCAACTGCCACCATTTCGGTGATTTGTTTTGTAATAAATAACGTGGGATCTGTTGGGCTGATGTCATTATTTTAGCATTTTTTATTCTGTCCAAGTATAACTGTCAGTAACATTGTATTCTTCATCATCCTTACTCAACTGAAATCTAATAATTTTTAAAAAATTTTGACTTATAAATTCTTGTTAGGGTTTAATATTATGCAATGATTTTTTTTTTCTGATATAAGGCAGGGCACGTCGATGCTGTTCTTCAGGCCGCTTCATTATATGTCCATTATTACTTAAAAATTTAATATATATTTAGAAAGTTTCTGATTTCTATGGAAGATTTAGCAAAAAACTGGACAGAATGTTTTTAGTTTTTTTTTTATAAAAACGTAAATATTTAAATACCAGTATTTTTTTTCATTTATTGTTTTCTATTTTGTTGGTAAATAGAATATTTTATTTTTTGTTGATAATGCATTAACCTAGGTTCTAGATCACTATCATATATATATATATATATATATATTTTTTTACGATCTTTATTGCCGAAGACATGTTCTATTATAAAATTCCCTGAATAATAATAATGATCTATATTCGCTCGCCAATAAAGATGTTGTGTTCGCTCAATAAAGATGTTGTTAAATAGTACATTTTTTGGTATAAATATCAAAAACATTCGATAAATTAAAGAACTATTTTACCCATCACTTTTGCGCTTGGTTACTACAAAAATCTAACTAAGTACTAAAACACTTATTAAATTTATGTAATAATTTCGACATTAAATATTCGTTTTTTACAAGGCTATATTATTTATTTTTTAATCTATATATATATCGATATATACTATATAAAGAAATATATTTATTAGATTATTTGTGGATTTTTTCGCAAAAGTTGCAGGAAATGCATATTAAACCATGGCCTTCATAAGTTTCCCCATTTTAGCCCGATTCACCTAATTTACTTGCAACAAAGATAAGGGACTTTGCTAATTATCTTGCTAATTGGTTAAAGAGTAAGCTAAAAGAGTATTTAATTAGTTATTAGCGTGCAAATGTTCCAGGTAGAGGCCGTTTGTTTAGTTTGGGATGTTTCATTTTTGGAAATTTATTCTACGCGTGTGACTATCAATATTTTTTGGTTTAAAAGTGCTAAGTTTTTAAAATATTTTTTAATATAAATTAAAGGGCAGATGTTTGAAAATTTTATTTATTTCGAGGTGATTTTAGTGAAAGAATTACAAAGTTTTAAAATAAATAAATAAAGTTATCTTTAAACATACTGTGGGGTATATTTAATCGAATTGTTGAATTCCTCACAAAGTATATTTGTATTAATTCATGGTTTGATACAGTAAAAGCTTAGTATTTTTATATTCATGCGATAAAGATATATTTGTAAAAAACTTTTTAGTTTTTAAATAATTTGCTATAAACTAATACGTATATAAATTTACATAAAACATGATTTTATAATGACTAAGAATATATATATTTTTTTTTGAAGAAGTATGACTTAGTTTTAAAAACTTTTAAAAATTCCTTCTTTAAAGTTATCCGCAAAATAAATTAAAAAAAAAAAAAAAAAAAATCTTATATATGAAATCTTATGCCTCTCATATCATATGAAAACTTAAATATATTGCTCAACTCATTCAATAGAAATTTCTGCATTTTTCTGTTATTTTCAATAAACAGATGGTCTAGATTAATATTCAATATATTTCTGCTACATAAATACGAGTATTGATTGCGTATTTATTGTTATAATAAATTACAAAATGCAAGTGCATATAAAGTATATTTATTTATCAATAACCGTTTCCCTCCATACGTCCGTGGTTCTTTTTGAAAACCACAGAAAATGATATTATTTCTTATGAAACTTTTAAAATAATCTCTCTTTCAAAACTCTTGGGAAAAAGAGGAGCATTTATTCAACATTCAGCACACGAAAAGCAATTTCACCCCCGTAAATGCTTTTTCAACGTATGGCTATTTTTTGCTCCCCGTCTACATTTAAACACACTTAACGATTCGCTTTGGCCTCGCGGTTACAGTTGAAAGTTTTCAAGGGGGGGGAGGTAGGGAAAAAAAAAAGAACATATCGAAAATGCGATGACGCTTTATCGGCGATGCCCTTGTGAATGTACTTTGCGATGCTGCATCATGAATATGCATTAAATATTACCATTTACACAAATAATGCAAAAACATTTTAAGTGGATAGTTAAGTTTCGTTCACAGACTCTTAACTGTCTTCTAACCCTGTTCCTTTTTTCGATGAAGATTAAATATTTGCACAGCGCTATCGATAAAAGCTGTAATACTTTAGAAAGCATTAATCCTTTGATTACATTTTATTAAAGTTTTCAGAAGATAAATTATTTTTTTCCTCTCGTAGGAGAGACAAGTAAAAGACCATTTATAAAGTAACTCTTCAACTAATTTTCTGTCGTCGTGCTCTCCAAATTTGCAATTTAATTCCCTGTGGTGAAATCTTTTAATTTGCAGGATTTGTTAAGGGAAAGTTTTTTTTTTTTATTAAACATTTAAGCGCTATTTTAAACAAAGTGTTTATCTCTTGAGATCTTTTAAGTTTCGCTGTAAATTATGGAGAGCTGCATAGCTCAATCAGCATCTGGATTCTCTTTTGTTAATCATTACAGTTAGGAGGCACCTTGTTACATCTGTTAATATCAAACGTCGTCTACATTAAACACAACTATAAAGCAACGTTACAGTGCCATCTATAAAACCTGATACTATTAGATACTCTCTTTTGCCACCTATTATATACTGCAAGGCATATCTAATAGGTGGCAGAAAAAAGTCGAGGGAAAAAGCTCCTTCATAAAGCACCATAAAATAAATTGGCAGTTATAATTTTTGAATAAAATAACTACGGAAACAATGAAAATTTTGAAATCACTATGAAAAAAAAATTTTTTTTTCAAGGCATATTCGTAAATGATTTTAATGGAACAATATTTTGGTTTAAGTTAAAGCTATTAACCGTATAGTGTAAATATCAATAATTTCATTAACAATGTTATTTCATTAATTTTTATTCAGAAAAACAATTGTTTTAAGCTGATTCTTTTCTTTTTTTAGTTAGAAGCCGGAGATATTATATTGGAAGTTAATGATAAGAATGTCGTCTCCTTGACAACCAAAGAAGGTAAGAACAATATTAGTTTACGTAAAACTATTTTAAAAATAAATTTTTGTGCTATTAATTCGTTTTATACATAGAGATTCTGGATTTAATATAGCCAATCAAAATCAAATTGTTGGGAAATAAAAAAAATAATTGTGAAATTATTTAATTGTTGAGTGAGTACTTTAAGAATACTGTTTCATTTTGATATAATATTTATTCATTTCTTGCCCAACTCGTGACTCAGTGGCAACGTGCGCCGCTGGTGAGCATTAGGGTCGAGATTCAATCCGTTGGAGGCTTTGTTGTAGGCACTGTTTCAAAAAGCGAGACGGCTCTAGGGCGTCTGTGATGTTCAGCATCTTTCCTCGTGAGTCGGACTACTTGGTGGAAGTCTTTCCGGATTTTCTCCCATACGATACTCAAATACAGGTCCCCCTAAAATTGCTCACGGAAGGCACTGCTCTCTTTCTTACTCAGATCTAAGTCAGAATTCTTACGGGTGCTCCATCACAACAGAAGCTGCCCCCTTTCCCTTCATGAAAGAGTAGATGCACTCATGGGATGTCCGTCCCGCATTACAGGACACTGAGTATTAGATACAACAACATTCTTTTCTTACAATGAAAATATTAAATCAAAAACAGCGTTGAATTCTTTTTAAATTTAAACACTATAAATTGTATTACAGACATTGTCAATATTTAATAAAACTTCGTTAGTAAAAAAGGGTACAATTATTGACTGAATAGTTTTTAAAATATTATTTTAATCTTCTTTTTTTTGTCGCAATCTATTTTCTTTATATTTGTTTTTATATGAAGATTTATTTGATTTCTTTAATATTTTTCTAATGCATTTATTATTTTTAGCATGAAATCTTTTATATTTTTATTTGTTTATACATTCTAAATTTTTATTTACATTTTCTCTGAGTATTTCTGAAATCTGAATATTTCTCTCTCTCTCTCTTCATGTATTTCTCTCTTTTATATTTGCTTCTCACAATTTTTTTCTCTGTATCTACTCTCTGCTTTCTTACATTTTTTTTTATCAATCTGTTTTACTGGTGGTTTTTTTATGCTATTTGCATTATATAATCATTTTTTTTTCTTTCTTTTTTTCTTTTGCATAATGCAATATGTCATATATTTGTAATATGTTTCTTCATTTCCTTATATAATGCTTGTATGTATGGCACATTCATCATTATTTTGTATAATTTAATTCATAATTCGTATTTGGAATGTATTGTTCATATTTTTCTCATTGCATGAATCTTTTATCACAAGTCATACTTGCTTTCCTTCACATGTTCTTCTAGCATAAATTGGAGTTTTTTTAAATCATATTTATTTCCAATGTAAAAAAAATAACTATTCTAAACTATTAGTATAAACTATTCTAACTAACTATAACTAGTCTAAACTATTAGTCAGCTATTTTATCTTTTTGAAGGCTTTTCTGTCAGCATCAATTTATGTAAATAATTTCATCATTTTTTTTTTCAATTGATCCTTCAATCTTAACCATATTTGGTACATTTATGAAACTGTGTTTTAAACCTTATCTATCATAATTGAATTCAATTATGTATATTAATTATATAGTGCATTTTTCTCACATGTGCATATTATTTCGTGCTAAAGCATTTTATGTACTTTTAGCTATGATGCAAATATGTATTTCTACTATAAACATTTAAGTACATGAATTGTGGTATTCAACAATTTGTTTGACTCTGTGAAATCCATTGTAATTTTTATATATTGATATAATTAGTGCAAACATTATATTTGATAATTTTACCTTATTGCATGTTTTATTTCTTTTTTTCGTTTTAATTAATTTTACTTTCACTCAATTTTTTTTTTTGTTTATTAATTTTTTTTTTACTCATTTGTGAACCCTTTAGTGCTCAAGTGCCTGAGGCTATCTAAAGATGTAGTCACACTGAAAGTGAAGAAAGGTATGCTTACATTTGTGTTATAGTTATAACAGTTATTCAAGTACATGTTCTGTAAGTGTATATACAGTATTTTCACAAAACAAAATGTAAAATTTTATAACATTTTTGTTATTACAATTATTACTGTTTCACAAATCAATCGTACTAATTTTTATAAATATACCAATTTATATTTGCTGTTATAGATATCAAATATCAAATGTTATATTTTGTATCTAATATGCTTAACATATTTTATATGTTTTGTATACTAAATTTTCCTACTAGTTATAACTTTGTGAAGAAGTAAAAATCTTTTATATACTATTTCTATTGAAGCTTATAAAAATAAATAAGTGTTAATTTTTTTTCCAAAGTTTTTAATAAATCTTCCTTTCAACCATTTATTTATGTACAACCCTTTTGTATAAATCTTCCATTAATGTTCATTTTGAGTAATAATCCATAATTTAAAATTTCTTAAAAGTATAAAAACCATTTAAGGTATGGACACATGTAATTGCATGACATGTAAACATGGACACATGTAAACACATGTAATTACATATGTCCATTACAATTACATGGACAAACAGAATTTTTATTAATTTATACATGATGCAAATATTTACAATAAAAATGCAAATGTGATTTTTTTTTAAAATAAAAATTGATCTATGGAAATCGTATCTCCTTTAAAATATAGCTCACCCTAAGGCCTTTTCCTGAAAAAGAATTCAGAAAAGAATCTTCTTTATTATTTTTACTAATACTATTTTAAGTACCATAAAATAATAAGAATATATTATTAAAATATGTAAAAAAGTTTATTAATGTTAATGGGATGTTTCATTTTAAAGAGAACACATTACATTTTAAATTTGTGGGTTTTTTTTCCCATTATTTTATGTACAAGAAATTCTTAATATTCTTCATATTTCTGATAGTTTCCTTAATGAAAATTATCAGAAATATGGAAGTTTAATGGATATTTTTTATTCACCTTCAGTTTTCAAGGAAATATTTTTTTTCAGTGGTTTTAAGCTAAAAAATAAATAAATCTGTTGAAAGTTTGTTTACCGTATATATTAAAGCGAAATAAAATTCAATGATGTGTAAATTCAAAACTTGTATCATGAACATTTTTCTCGATTTTTAGTGATACTGAATAGTCATCCTTGAATTTATTTCATGCATTTAATAGCTTTTAAAATTATATTGTTTTATTTAATAATTACCATTAAGTTTCTCATTATGATTTCGTTGATTGTAATGAGTAGAAAAACGAATGTAGAGCTGGTGTTATTAAAAGTGGGATATATCAGCTGCTTGTTTTATGTTGATCAACTAATCGGATATATACATATATTATTTTTGTCGTTGATATAAACGAAAAAAAAAAAAAAAACTGTAAGACACGAAATAATCATTACATATATTGTCAAATTTCTAATCTTTTAGCATTATGCGTTTATTATAAGCTTAAATCAATTTTATCCATAACAGTGAAGTTATAAACAAATAATTTTTTTTACATTCTATATTGTAAGATCGGAAAAACGTTTTTGGCGATGTTGACTTGGTTGGGGACAACGCTTCAAGGTTTATTTTCTGTGCATATAGGTTTCCTTATATATAAAATGTAATTCTCTTTTATCCAAGGTTGGAAGTCACTCCCGAATAGTCATTTCTAAGGATTGGTGCATTTATTTTCAAACAGATAGCATTTGTGTCTTACAAATGGTATAGATAATACATACATATTTTTAAAAATCTAGGGCACACGCGGGATAAATTAACTAACAATTGTAAACACAAAACTTATCATAACTTTAAAATATATTTTATTTAGGAATCGGATTTTTTAAAAGTGTTATTGAATTTTAATTGAGATATATATTATCATCATTTGTATTTACATTGACTAGCAAATTTTGGCAAGCCTTTGCGGGCTATCGATTTCGTTATAATGTATATAAAACGAAGATATCTGTGATTAATTAAAATTAACTTTTTAAAAAAAAAATTAGACATATGGATGATTTCTATTTTCTTTTTAAATGCGATATAAGGTTTACCTGTCACCATTTCTTACATAATTTTTATTTCCAAAAATTCGGCTTAATTTTTTTATTATTGTTATCAATCACCAACATGTTCTTAGAACTACTAGTACTTACCCGTTCAATTTAACGAATTGAATCAAATCAATTAGATTCAATCAGTAATAACAATCAAATGAATTGTTGCATTTCTCTTGCTTGGAAACCGACTTTTACATGGAAGTCGAGATGCTTTATTGTGCGTTTCATTTGCAGACGCCACGATCAAGGAGCGGGTGCACAATCACATGGCGGCATCGAGTGAGCTGGAAGCACTAAGACGATCCTATGCGAAAGAGAACACAAACGGCCACATCGACACGCAGCACAGGTACGAGTCCAACGGCGACGTCCGGGAGAATGGCGAGAACATACCCCCCTCCCCCGTCAAGCCCGTCGCACGGCCCTCCGACAAGCCCAAGTTTGAGACGTTTATGATGACCGGAGAGCTTATCATCAAGACCAAGAGCAGCAACGCAGGTTTCGTTTCGCCCAAAAACAACAATTTCAAGCAGCAGGAGCCCGCAGCCAACTTCAGCAAAGGTGAGATCTTGGGTCTCCTTATTTTTATTCTTTTTACTTTCTGCCCCTTTAAATTAAAACTCGTTTAAAATATCAAATCCCTTTTCTGTTTGAAGGAAATGAATAAAAATTTAATTTTGGTACTTTTAGGAGTCTAAGTGAAATGTTGTTAAACTCTTAAACTGCTGAATCTTCTACCACATAAACTCTTTCGTAGCACTGCAACTGTTAAGGCATCGCAACAGACTTTTAAATGTACCAAACATTTAAGTTTTCTCTTTAGTTTAAATTCTTTTATTTTTCTTTTTATCTTAATTAAAAAATCCTGTCTAGTATCTTCTGGCAGCACTAAATGGCGCCAGAGAACTAGTACGGCCTCTCAATGGACTAGACTTCGGGACGTTCTTTCCTCTCATTTCAAGAACGATGTCGCTTATTCTTTTTTATTCATTCCAGAGTAATTGCACTCGTCCCTTAAATTTAAATAAATTCAATTTTTACTAACTTAACATTCTACAGAATATTCTTAAATTTTCTCAAAAGAGGAGTTTATTGTAATTAATTGTATATAGGCACTCTGTAACTGGTACGTCCATGGCCATTGCTACAAACTATTTGTGAATACCCTATGTTAGAGTAAAACGTTTACGGGGGAACAAATATTTTTCTCGGAGTAACTCGGATGCATGAATTTTTTTTTACATCTGTGCTATGTAACTGCCCATTACACTTTCTGCTTGTAGTTATAGCTTGGCCACCATAACATCTGTAATATTTTCTTTTAATTGGTTTTGCTCAATAATATGATTGGTCGAATCCTTTTTTATTATCGAAAATGGTTAAATTTTGAAAGAAAGGTGAGTTGACAATTTTATATAATTTCAATGCATTTAAATTTTGCAATGTCAATGAACGTCAACGTCATCAGTCATTGGCCACCACCAATTTTAGCTTTTTATTAGTACATTGCAACGAAATTGTCAAATAGAAGAGCATACTTTAAAGGCCTTATCTGATGAACTTGTTTCGTTATCCTCAATGTGAAGCAAACCTCCGTTTCCACTGAAATGATGAGTTTATCACTGTGCGGATATTTATTCTTCGTAGCTGAATTGCATGAAGCTTTTTATCTTTCATTTTGTGGGAATTAATGAGGACAACGTAATTTGTGGTGACGTGACTTTTGTCCCGCTCAGCAAATTCATGGAAGATCAAACACATCGTAAATCTATTGCATGAATGTGCACGTCGGTTTGCTTCAAGCGGAAAGTAACGAAATAATAATATATGTGCTGAAGAGTTGCACCTGGGCCTTTAGATAACCATATTCGTCAGTGCATGTGCATCGTGCAGTAAGTTTACTTTCAGTTCTAGACGCAAGCTTATATGCATTGCATAGCATAACACACACATAGCATAGTATAATACATACACATTGTTATAACACACACATATACACAGTCCAGTCACATTAATGCGACCACCTGTCAAAAGTCAGAATATACACTCTTGTATATGGCTTTAAGTGGAATGTGGTATTAAGTGGAATTCTTTATACACACTCCACTGCAATGTGCTGCCACCTGCCTTTTGTGATTGGTTATTTCACGTTGACGTCGAAAGTAGGTGGTGGTCACATTAATGTGACTGGACTGTGTATATATATTATAGCATATGCGATTCCGCACAGTGCCTCGCTAATTCAACGGGATCAATTAATTAGACCCATAATAAAGCTTGTAAATAATAATAATATTTATCTTTATTTGAATGATCTCACTTTAAGAAACGGATTTTGTTTGTTCCTTCTCTTCGTAATAATATTAGTTTGCAGAGAAATTTGGATTTTATATTTCTTGTCAATGTTCATCCAGCCTATTGACAAAATTTGTTAAAAATTCGCAAAAAATAATCTTTAGGAAATTTAAAAGAATTCCTTATTGCATTATTAGCATTAAGAGATTATTATTAAAATTATAAATTGTTCTTATGCCCTTTGTCATTGTTCGACCATCGCATCTCCGTCTCATCTCATCGATTGTATTGGTGCCTCTGTGAGGCAACTGTTGAATGAGGGGAGGACAGTTTACGATCTATTGATGCAGCATGATCTACTGGACTTGGTTTAGGATTCTAAATCAAGGGGATAAGCAACAACAACAACAACAACATAAATTGTTCTGTTATACTTGTTATTCTATTGTTATTTATTTTGTATTGTTAATATGAATTTTACTGATGTTAAACTGGATATAATGTGCGTAAGTAAAAAATCTTACAAGAGATATGGTGGATGGAAGTTGCATTATATTCCATTAAATCATGACTAATTTTTGATGTGTTGTTTCTGAAATCGCGATTTATTATCCATCAAGAATTAGCAGGCGCATATTCTAAATTATTCTCACACCACTTGATAGACTAACTTATATTTCAACAGCAACGTCAATCTAATGTTTGAGTGGATTTCTATGTAGCCAACTCATTTTATCAAGTATTCTAATAAGTTGCTTTAAACGGTATTAATTGAGCTTGTTCTGTGTATCGTTCAAACAGTGTTAATATAAATTAAACTGTTGAATAGTGTGTTTTATCAAACTCTACACTGATTGTAATTGTAAATTTGAGCGATTGATATATAATAGATATAATTAATATAGTTATATAATAGATATAGTTAGTTAGATATATAATAATCTAGTTGGTAGTTGCCAGTTATATCGTTTGGATGACAAGTAGGTACCTTATGAATTCTGCTTAATGTGACAATGCCATATCAATATTGTATTAAACGTTTGCTGTAATTATATGACATTTCATTATATTATATGGTTCATTACAAGAGTAAATTTAGTTTGACATGTACCATATTCTTTATTTTTAAAATCGAGTTAATCTCGGAATAAAAATTACATGTTTTGGCTATATTGTTTAATTGCCATTTTCAATACTTTCTAATGAATTATTAAACACATTAATAATGTTAATTATTTGATGTTTATAAAAAAATATTTTAAAGAATAACATCTTTTTATTGAACGAGACATTGCTTTAAAATTCTTATGTTTGCACAAGCTTTTTTTTATTATTGTAATTGCTCAAAATCTCTTTCTGTTTAAATTAAAAAAAAAAATTTTTTTTTTATCAAAACACGTAACAATTTCTATATACTTTTATAATTTAAGCAAACAAACAAACAAAAAATGCATACTGTTATAATGTGAACAGACTTTTTATTTTGTTTGGCAGTCATTTGGATAATGCTTTCCGTTTATGATCATGTAAGTAAAAAATATTTATTATTTGTTTGGTTAAGTTATTGATAATTTTTTTTTAAAATTTGAAGTGATAATTTTAATTTTAATTCTACTTAAATATTTTCTCCTTACATTTGTATGTGCAAAAGTATCCATTAATTATTGAACTTCTTTAATATGTAATAAAAACCCATTAAGGATATGCACAAAAAAATGGTTTAAAAATGGTTAATAATAAAAGTATATAAATTGTTTTATTACGGATAAATTAGTTTTCTTAAATTAATTTTAACTTATTAAGAGTTAGTTTTATTAACTCAAATATGTTTTCGAGGTTTTATTAACCCCAAAATTTCATTGTGACACACTTTTGCAATTCGTACTTTTGCACACTGCAATTCGTACTGCATTCAGACGACAGTTAATTTCTCTACAAGTATTTTCCAACTTTTCAGCTATTTCAGATGAAGTAACTATAGTGATAGAGGAGTCTGATGGCCGAGTGGCTAGCGATCTGACGCTCTGTACCACAAGTATCGGGTTCAAATCCCGGCGTTGCCATGGGTGTTCGTAATCCACTTTAAACCGTTGGTACCGGTCCTAATAGGATCGTAGAGCGTTGCGGGGGCATGGTTACTCCGCGTCCGTGGCTTATCTTCAAGTTACACGCGCCCCCGGCGTAGTACAAAGTGAGTAACGTCAATGCAGCCCTTATGGCATAAAAGATCACGGTATACTTGCCAGCTACATTAGAAAAAAAAAACTATAGTGATAGACTTTCGAAATTCGCATAATTTTAATCCCGAGTGTATGAAATAACACGATCTCTAACAGCGCACAAAAGTTCTTTGATGTGATTTCTGGGCATCAGCTTCTTCACGTATAATTTTTTTAAATTGTTACATTGAGAGAAAAAATATGACATCTCTTTTCATTTAAAGCGCGAATTCCCTTCCTACCGGTCAACGAACTACATTGAGAGAATTTGCGTATTTTATCGATTTTCGCGAAAAGTACTGAACAGAATATCAGACTCGTGCTTCTAGACGAAAATGCAAATTTCGTGTCGAATACGTATATATGTGGTGGTATATGAAGAGGAACAGGGTTTAGAACCATGCGTGGCAATTTTCGTGTTTCATTCGCTCAGACACCTTGTTTTTTTTTTTTTTATTATTATTATTTCCTATTTTATTTAATTTTATTAAAAATAGGATATGATTCTCATAAGAAATATAGAATCTAAATGAAGCTTCAGTTTTACCTACCCTCTATCCATTCATGCCATATATCGTATTGTCATTCATTGACTATACGATATATGACAGGAATGGACAGAGGTTCAAACTATATGATATTTGTTAATAATTTTAGCCTTATTTGTATCATGCAGTTCAGTAGTTATAGACACTCTGTATTTTCCACCATGTCTAGGAAGTAGTCAGTGAAAAGTCGAAGAGCATGCGCTTATTAATTCAAAATATTCATACCCAAATTTTTTTTTTATTCAGGTGAGAATGATGTGAAAAGTAGAGGCAAGGCAACAAAACGAGAAGCATCCGATTCTCATAGTCCAGTCACAGAAAAGAAAAGCAACTTCAGTTACGGTGGAAACTTTGTGAGAACTTCGCGGAGCGAAGACTACCTACAGAAAAACTCTGTTTCCGCTGTGAACATTGACGTTGAGGAAGACATCGCCACCTCCCTCAACAACTTACTAGACACCAACAGAGACAATCCCTCATCAGACCAAGCCACGAGGTCGAGCAACTCTTCAGTCAGCGCAGCGTCTGAAACCAACTCCCAGACTAGTCCAACAGAACTCAGTGATAACTCCGAAAGTTACCCGAGGAACATTGTCAGTGATACTAGAACTGGTCAGTTCATACACATTCCTAACTCCGGCAATCGTGAACAAAACTCATACGAGAAACTAGTCAGTGAAAACTCGAGTAACATGATCACCACATCCAGCAGACAGAGGTACGCCCCGCGTGCCATCCAGCCAAAACAGGATGGTGTCACTAACATCTTGATCGACGAGAACAAGATCTACGTGAAGGTCTTGCCCGATCAAACGTCGACCGATGAGAATAACGTTTGTTCTTCCATCAATAACAAACTGCAGTGCAATGCCAGCAGTGATTCGCCCAAGAACTTCAAGAACGTGGAAGGGAGAGACGAGTCCAGGTGTGATGAGAACTCGGGTGGTGAAGAGATGAGAAGATGTTACTCACCGGAGGACGAATCAGACGTGGAGAGTTTGAGCAGCTTTCATTACAGTCCTAAAGCCGTGGACATGCCTTCAGCAAGCAGGCTTGCTAAAAGACTTTTTAACCTTGAAGGCTTTAAGAAGTCTGATGTATCGCGACATTTGTGTAAAAGTAAGTATCCATGCTAAATCCATGAAACCATACATGAGCTATTTATTCACCATCTTTGTTACTATCTCTAAAATACACTTAGCATCAGCATTAATGCTGATGCTACGTGTATCCGAGTGATCATTGATTAAAATGCTCTTATTTTGAGTATTAATGTAATTTTGTTGCCATAAATTAACTTAATTGTAATATATTACAATTAAGGAATGAGAACTGAAGGAATAATTATGAATCAATCATTACACTTAAGGAATGATAACTGAATTTTACGCTGAAAAAAAAATCTTAAAAGCTTTGCACAGGTGAAAAAGTAATAGATGGTTATTTTGCAGTAGTAAATATTTGCCAAATCGTGCAGAAATCGGTTATTCTACAGATTATCAAGGTAATGTGCAGAATAACTAGGGCGATTCGTTAAAGTGTCGAAAATTGTTTAATTTCTCAAATTAATTAGGTAATTTGTACATTAGCTACTAGGCACTCGTTAAAGTGAAAATTGGAATCAATAGCAACTTTTCTGTACGCTTAAATTAATATAATAATATTTATTTATTTTTTGATATCTAATGAATCGAGTTAATGCAATCAACAAATTTGTTGGTAGAACCAATAATCAATCAATTAAAAACTATAATACAAATAATCAAACGGTTTAAAATATTATTACAATTAAGGAAATGAATGATTATTTAATGATTACTTAGTGCAATCTTAAGATTGGTGACACTTTGAATTACATAGCAATTGCATTTTGCGACAAGCACACCTATTTGTGGTACATTTAGATTTCCATTCAGGCTTTCTGAAACCCTGTCCAAGGAATTGTTTTATTGCTGTTGACGTATGCTGTTTGCATGTATTTATTAATTAGTTTTAAGAATTGATATCGCGTTACTTTTGTTTCGGTAAAATGTTATCGCATATTTATTTTCTACTCTCTTTGGACCCAAGATATTTTAAATTTTTAATCTCAAATGTCATTTCTGTGAGATGGTAGTATTAAAAATAATAAAGGATGCATAAATGTTTGGGTACTAGTGAAATTTACATCAATTAGTCTAAATATCAACAACTAGTGAGTTGAATGTTTGTATGGTTAGAAAACACAAAAACTTAGACTGCTTCACTTTTTTACTCTAATTGCTACAATCCTCTTGTTGTCCCCTTTTTTAACAGTAATGATTTTAGCAGAGTGGTAGCTGAGGAATATTTGAAATTCTTTGATTTCCACGGAGAGACCTTGGACGTGGCGCTGAGGAAGTTCCTGAAGCAGTTCTGCCTCATAGGGGAGACGCAGGAGCGGGAGCGTGTGCTGGTCCACTTTTCCAACCGGTTCCTAGACTGCAACGAGGGAGCTTTTAAGTCACAAGGTAAGATTCAATGCCATATACTCTCAATATATAGGATGTCCGGGCAAGATGTATCAAAAGCAGTTGTTTGTTCTAAACTGATAGAAATACAAGTTACCCTAAAGATTTGGTAATAGCACGGTCGCTTTTCGCAGCACTGAATTCAAATTCCTGAAGATAGTGTCCAGATTTGAAACATTTGACAAAATTTTTGTTTCCAAGCATTGCAATTTAAACGCGTACACAAAATCACAATATATATATATATATATATATTCTTGTTATCTCCTGTTATGAACAAGTTTATCTCCTTTTCCCTTTGTCGAAAGATTATAAAGTCTTTGACACATGACCAAAAAGCAAACTCTAGGCCTAGCGGTAATTCATCATTCACGAAACCATATGGTTTCGATTTCCTCCAACTGATGGCCAATTGGCTAGTGCTCTGGCCT
The DNA here is from genome assembly GCA_021605075.1 of Caerostris darwini. NCBI lineage: Eukaryota > Metazoa > Arthropoda > Arachnida > Araneae > Araneidae > Caerostris > Caerostris darwini. The sequence continues at coordinate 263,489 of BPLQ01012579.1, read as the reverse complement.
TTGGTACAACATGTTTCTGATTCGAATCCTGGCGGTGGCATGGATGTTTGTTAGTGGTTCGGAATCCACGTTAAACTGTTGGTCCCGGTCTAATTAGCCTAAAGTGTGCAAAAAAATGACCGTAGAGTGATAAACCAAATCTAAACTGCAGCAAACCGGTTTGGTTTGCATTGCTCAAAACTTAACGCTCTCTGATGGAAATGCAGCTTTAGATGCTAAAAAATACCGTAGACGATACGAATTATCTTGCTAAAGCATTGTATAATGAATGAATCTACCTTCAACGGCAGTGAAAATGTTCAGATATAATTGCAGTGTTATATGGTAAGGAGAACTCCCACAAATTGATTCATCATCATTTGGTTAGGGATGCGCAAAAATATCAAGAGTTGATACATTTACATCGGCATTTTTATCGGAGAGCTTTGTTGTTGCAAAGTTTCATCCAGATTTCATCTTTCTGCAAGACGCCACTTCATCACACTTTTATGGAAATATTACCGGTTTTTGAATAAAACCTTTTTTGGATATTGGATCGATAAAAAAGATCCACTCTCTGGCCTCCCAGATTTCCGGCCATATATATGCAACTCCCACCTCATTATCGCACATGTGAGAAATCCTCCTGTACCGGATTCGCACTCTACTTTTCTTGATCCATACATTTGAACAGAGTATGAAAAGTTTGTCATTTTGGGTGATCATATATATGTGGGCATTTTTTCCGAGGATAAAATACAATATTCAAAAATTCGGTCTAAGTTAACGGACAAAAATCTCGATAATAAATTTAAGTAATATCATTATGATATTTTGGTAGTTCAAGGTCAATTTTTACATTAAATTTCAATGTTGTTCATTATATTACGGAATTTTATGTAGAGCTTTGTTCTAAAATATTGTATGAAGTAGAAATTTGTTTTAATTTATTTTATATTAATTTGTTTTTAATAATTTAGTGAGATCTTTTACTCGGAGACGAACGGTACCTCCCCCCTCTTCTCTCAAACGCGTCCTGATGACCAATTGGATAGCGCTCTGGCCGTTGGTACCATAGGCTTCAGGTTCGAATCCTGGCAGTGTCATGGATGTTTGTTAGTGGTTTGGAAACCACGTTAAACTGTAGGTCCCTGTCTAATTAGTCCAAAGTGGGAACAAAATGACTGTAGAGCGTCAAACCAAATCTCCTCTCAAACAAAGAAAGATTGTCCATTCTTCCTGCATTAAGGATAAGATGATTGCGCTTCTGCAAAAAGTTCGCAATTTGGAGTATATCTTTGCAACAGTTGATTAACAACATCCCGAAACGATTTTTGAAATGTTTGCATTACAAGTATTATTTATCCCATTATATGCAAAATTATGAAGTCTATGAGGTATTGAGCGTCACCAATAAAGAGTTTAATTTTAGCTGCCATTAAATAATGATGATACTCCTTAAAATATTGGCAGATTTCATTTTTGATCAATTTATTAACTACGTTTGTTTCATTTCTTCTGCATCATCCTTAAGTGTACATCCCTCTGTGGGCAGTTGTTTTAAAATTTGTCTCTGGATCCTCAACGAATTAGTGTGGCAAAAATCTTAAATATGTAAAAAATAAGTATATTTGTTGGTAGGATTTTTTCAATGTAATTTTTCTCTACCACGTTGCTCATATGTACTCAAAACCATTAAAATCAAATGCTTTTTATTTAACCAAATTAAATGAAAATGTATAGCTCTGGTTACTATTACAAGTTTTAATTATTGTGCATATGGATGAACTGGATATTCACTTTGTTGACTGATTGTTCGACATGAAAAGTTCCACATTTCAGACAATTGTAATCTTTGACAATTAAAAGAATAATGGGGAAAAAAAAATTACTTTTATTGTTCATTAGTGTAAATAATATTTGGAATGCTGCAACATTAATGAGTTCCATTCATCAGTTTTAATTTTTTTAAAGAATAATGGAAAAAAAAAAAAAAAATTAATTTTATTGTTTATTAGTGAAAATAATTTTTGGAATGCTGCAACATTAATGAGTTCCATTCATCAGTTTTAATTTTAGCATCATTCAATGAGGATTAGGGTTACTTTTTTTGGACTATTACTATGACTGAAAAATACTTTTTGTTATTTGAAAATATATGTGAATTAGGTAGTATAATGTCTCACAATTTTAAAAAGCTGAATATTTAACCAGAACTAAGTGATTCAGGTAATATATACACAATCCATTAGTGAAATTTTGTAAACTCATAAGAATTTTGGATGCATTTTTTTATAAGTTCATTTTTTTAATGTACATATCAGTTTTTTTAATTTTAGTTCACTTTTAAATTTTGATTTAATGTTATAAAAACATTATATATTTATTTGTAGTCTAGTAAAAAAATAGTTAATTTCTTTATTTGTTGTTTAATAGAATTTTCCTTTAATTTTATAAAGTAATTTTTAGTGCATAGTTATCTAACTTTTTAACTATCAAGACTGAATTAAAGGAAAAATAAAGTTTGAGGACCAAAATGATTTTTGATAGTTTTTTTATTTATTAAAATATGTAATTCAATAAACATTTAGTTTTATAAAAATAAAAAAGAACTCTGCATTTAAATATATTTTTATAGCACATAGATAATTTCATTTACGAATTTGTTAATTTGAATAATTTTTTAGTTTTGAGTTTCATTTGTATAATTGTATGATGTGTTGATAATTAAGACACATCATCAATAAAGAATGTATGTTGTGTTGATGATTGAGACACATCATCAATAAAGAATGTATGGCATGTTGATGATTGAGACACATCAACAATAAAGAGTGCAAGAAATCATTCCATTGAAATAGAATTATATTATTTAATTACTATTTACAAGAACTGCATAATACAAGTGCAGCGTGACTCACTACCAGCACACCTTTCGAAACCTAAACTCAAAGATATGCGTGTTGTCAAACATTGTTGCAAAACTTTTGAAAAATCGTCAGAGAGCATGTAGTAAGTAGAAAGTGCATATGAACACTGCTGCTGCTCACTACAATAAGAAAATTACTTTTAGATTAAAATCAGGTTAATTTTGTGTGTGTGAAATTTAAATCTGAAATAAAAGAATTAAAAAAATTGTTGTATATATTTTATGCTCTTTTTCTCCTGTTTGATACATGCAAATATAATATCGTGTAATTTGAAGCAAAATTATTGCTTGAAATTAACAAAATAAATAAATAAAATGTGTAAGTAAGAATTTTTTTCTTTTATTTTTAGATGCTGTGCATACTCTTACTTGTGCCCTAATGCTCCTAAATACTGATTTACATGGAGATGTAAGATTTTTATACTTTTATGTTTACAATACAATAAAAACTATATTATGTTAAGTTATTTTTATTTCTTAATTGTTAATTTCTATGCATTAAAATGTATAAATATGATATGCAAGTCAAGGAATATTTTCAGAACCTTGATACCATCATATATTTAAAAAGTAGAATTTGTATAAGTGTATCTCTTTAATTTTAATTCTTAATGTACACTACATAATTAAATTTTTGTACAATAAATTATCTCATAGTTCTGACATTTTTGCAAGAATTTTAGATCTTGAATATGCAAAACCTTATTATTATTATAAAACAAGAACAATCTTTTATTTATTGATCTTTATTTATTGCAATATTATAAGTTTCTTAAATGTTTAAATATAGATTTTCTCTTTTTTACTGAAATATTTAATGTAACATTTGTCATTTTAGGATAATTATTTTAAATGATTTTTTATATATTGGTTAAAAAAAAAAATTTTTTTATACTTTTAAAAACATTCTTTTAGTTGTGTGAATCAAATGTTTTTAGTTTTTATCTCGCTATCTCTAATTTGCTGAACAATTAGAGATATTGATGTAAATATTCTGATAATTATATCTTTTTGCTATAAAAATGAAATAATTATTAACTTTGAAATAATATTTTAAATTAAAAAGTATTTTAATGATTGCTTAAAAAACACATTATTTCTACTTTAGTGTAAAAACTTCATTTTGGATGTAACAATAACAATTGTGCCTGAAAGATTTTTGTTGCTATATTTGATGAAATCTTGAGTTATTTTACATAGATATTTAATATGTTGAGTTTGATGTATTTGAAAGTCGAAAAATTTCAAGTGATCTAAAAAATATCAGGAAGAAAACTTAAAAAGATATAAATTTTTTTTTATAACAGTTGATTAATTTTATCATTATCACTGAAAATTTTCCCTTAATCTTTTCAAACTTTCTTAGAATTTTATTAGAACAAAATGATTAATTCTATATTGCAAAAAAGTTGTTTTGTTGATTAAATCAATCACATTTACTGAATTATTACTGTTAATTATAATAATTACTGTTAATTATAATAATTAGTAGGTCAAACTGTTATATAAGTTTGTTTTTAAAGCTTTTGATACTTATTTTTATCAATTTATAGAGTAATTGATTTTTATTGATATTGTGTAGAATGTTGGTCGACGAATGGCCTGTGCAGAATTTATTGAAAATTTGTCAGAGTTGAATGAGGGTGAAAATTTCTCTAAAGAAGTATTAAAAGCTTTATATCATTCAATCAAAACAACTCCATTGGAATGGGCTGTGTAAGTTATTAATGTTTATTTTTCATATTCATATTTTTTTTCTTTATGTATTACTGATTCCTTGCTTTACTTTCATTCCTGTTAAAAGTTATGTTGGATATTTCTCTTTTTTTTACCAGAAACAAATGTTGATGTAAAAATTTTTATTCTCGAATCTTTTCATATTTTAATTTTTCATTGAGATTTAAATTTTATTACATTGGGTGAAAAATTTATATATATTTTCCACCTATTTATTCATAAAGGAATTTTTTTCTTCTTTATTCATATCAAATTTAAAGAGTAAAAGATGCCATTGAAAAAATATCCAAATCTGTTGTAATTGCTAAGTAATTTTATTCTAAAATAGTTTTTCGAATAAAACTTGATGGTCTGGTTTAATAATATATAATATTAAAAAAATGCTGAATACATTTTTGAAAAATGTAGCAGTACAAGTTAGGGCCTGATATGCATGTGGTCCTGATTCAGTATTGTTTCCTGCTTGAAACTGAGCTATTTCTTTAAATAATAATGAAACTTTTGGGTATCATATTTACTAAAATTTGCTAAGACAACATTGTACAACTACAACACATAACACACGAAATAAAATTATATAATGTAGATGTGTCGTCTGTTTGTGCAGTTGGAACTGGAACTCAAATTGAGTCCTAAGTTCAATGACACATTTATTTTATCGCCACAAGTATCACAATTACAATAAGAAAAACATTTTAACACACAACATGTATATTTTAAGAATATTTAATTAGAGATTTAGTGGAAGGATTCCACTAAATCTCTAAGGATTAGTTCTCAGGATAAGAGATTATTATTCAACGGCAATTGCGCCGTGCATCCTCTTGCATGAGAGTCTGATTGCCTATTGACGATTTACACCGCAAGGAGTGCTCTTGCAGTACATAGGAGATAATATGTTTGAGTAGGTGGAACAGTTACAATAACAAATATATACAAAATCATTATAAAAGCCAGTTCGTTCAGGGGTCTTTGTACCCTCCATACTGCCTGGAACTCTTCACTCCAATCTCATACTCCCTTTTACCGTCTCCCCTTATCAGTTCCAAAGTCTTAATTAATGGGGGAAAAAAAGGTCCGAAGTCTAACGTAAGGGTTAGTCTGTCCATAAAATGAGGATCAATCAACTTTCAGTTCAAGGTTGTGGGAATGCATGGTGGATCCTTACTGTAGCATTGCATTTAATAGCACACTATCAGCATTATTATATTAAGCCATAATAAAACATTACTATATTATAATAAAGCAATTATGAAACATTACATTTTTATAATAAAGCAATAATAAAACATTACAATAATTTAAATCTATTAAAAATTAAGGTCTTTTCATTAATAACAGACATTATACATTGTTGAATCATTAATGTAATGAAATTGATTAATGTTGAATATTTTAGTAATTGCCAAGAAATATATTTGCTAAACAATAATTTTTTTCAACTCATTGCTAACTCCTAATTTTCATGAACTCTAAATTTTCTTCCATTATAAATCGAAATTAGTTGATAGTAATTCAGCTAAAATTTTTTAAATATGTATCTTTCTGTACTATTCTGAAAATTATCTACAGTGTTTTAAATTTTTTTTTCAGAGATGATGAAGAGGAAACTGTCCCTAATGAAGAACACACTCCTAACCAACCAGAACAAAGGCAAAGTTTCATTGGACACAACCCTTTCCTAGAGGTCAGTAAACATTTTTATTGTTATAGTAAAAAGGAAATGTTTTTTTAATTATGTAATTATTTTAATATATATATATATATATAGATATAATTGAGAGCATTTGTTTACTGTTTCCTTATAGAAATTTATTAGAAATTATGTATTAAAATTGTACATCTTGAACCAATTTTATTATCAGTCATACATTGTGAATAACAGAATTATTATTAATTAAAATTTTTTATTTTGAATTAATATTGAAGATATATTCTTCAGTAAAAAGTATGTATTTTACTGTTGTAGAGTTTGTGTAACTTAAAAGTATTTTTGTTTTTTTAAAATTAATGTCAACTTTTGCAAATTATTGACAAAATGAATCATCAACAAAGTAAAATTTTAAAAGTTTCGATTTTTTTTCTTTGCTTAAGAAAAAAACAAAAAATGTGTTTGTAATACATGTGAATCTATGAAATGTATCTCTTCTTTTTTAAACTAAACAAATTTAAAATGAAATAATGAATTGCAATGCATACTTGTGGCTTTTTAAGTAAATAAGTGTCTAAATAATAAGTGTCTAAATAAGTGCAATTTTTGAAAAATTTCTATTCTTCCTTTTTGTTATGTAAACAAAGAGAATTTACATTATAATTATTATAGAACATAGATACATTCAACAATATTATTAAACAAGTTCCGTTTAGTTAAAAGATTAGTTTTTTTTTAACTTTAACTTTAATGAGATTTCTGAATATTGAATTATGAAGAAAATCCTATATCAAATCAATATTTTATAAATAATTCAATTTTATTAATTTTATCTGGTGAATTTTGTATGAAATATTGTATAAGATCAATTATCTGAGATGTACCATTAAATGTTTGCCATACCCTCATCTATTTGAATAGGACTTTTACTTTTGAATAGGAATACTTTTTATAAGTAATGCATCATTTTTATTTTTAGTTGAGAGGCACCATAAAATTTGCACAATTTTTCAGCCCTTTAAAATTTTTATGATGATATGAATATATATTTAACAATTATTCATCAAATGATTTATATGCATCATAGCATCTGAGTAATTTTAATTAATATTTATTTCATATAAAATGAAACATTAGAGTTAATTAATTGAGAGTTGCATTATTTCGTATTCTAGAATTCACTTGTAAGTTAATTGTGGCTTAATATATTTAAAATCCGATCACGTTATGGAAAATGCCAAGTGGCCAAGTCAGTTAAAAAAAGAGGGAGTCACAGGGGTGGAAATGTAATTTAAGAGGCATTTAATTGCAATAAAAATAATTTTAGTTATGAATAATAAAATTTTTGTCTACAAGACATTTAAAGAAAAAGGGGGGGAAAAAATCTCACTAATTGTTGTACTCTTTCTTTCAAAGCAACTTTTTGCCACATGTCTGACTAGTATCCCTAAAAAGTAACAAATTAATCCATTTCCAGCGTTAAATTGGATGTTTATTATTCCACACTATCTGTGGTCGAATTTTATACATATATAAATACTCAGTTACATTATATGTAGATATATAAAGAACATGCATTTTTTTTCTCTGAGGTTCAATGCACCACTTTTAAATTATGTAATTTGTAACTTTGGTGCATACATGTTAGGTTGGATATTCCTTATGTAAATCATCTTTATTGCTTTTGTATACTTTCACCAATTGTTGCCACTTTACACTTTCATTTTATCAACAAAGGTAACAAATTCATCCATTTCCAGTGTTAAATTGGATGTTTATTATTCCACACTATCTGTGGTCAAATTTTATATATATATATATAAATACTCAGTTACATTATATTCATATATATAAAGAACATGCATTTTTTTTCTCTGAGGTTCAATACACCACTTTTAAATTATGTAATTTGTAACTTTGGTGCATACATGTTAGGTTAGATATTCCTTATGTAAATCATCTTTATTGCTTTTGTATACTTTCACCAATTGTTGCCACTTTACACTTTCATTTTATCAACAAAGGGGTGTATTTATTTCGCAATAATATTTGAAAAGAGAGAAAGAGAAATCTCATGATGTAGGACTTATGTTCTGGAAATTCATCAAAGAAGCTGTAAGAAGTAAATACAGTAACTTTAATGCAGCATTCGATAGTTCTACACATTCTGTATTCTGGCGGCGATTGAGTCTCTGCTTTCGGGGTTTATATATATGTATATATATATATATATAGATAGATTCGGGTATTGGTTGACCTTAACACCCATATGGTGGCAGAATGCTGCTTGCATTTTCATTAAGTATGTATGTTTAATATGTACATATATATTAAATACATTAAAGGAATACATATTTTAATAGCTTAAATTTTAAGAGAGTGCTTTATTTTGATATCTCTCTTAAAATTATATTAATTTTTCATTATCTGGCAAAATACAAAGCACCTGCCTAAATGCCTAGCCGTTGTCCTAAATGTGTCTGATTAAAAAAGAGTTTATTGTACTTAACAACAACAGTTAGTGAAATAGTATTCTTGTTGTTGTGAAATATTTTTATAATTACATTAAATATTAATAAGTATTGACTAAAAATATATTATATCACAATTCATTTTTATTTCATTATGTTCATTAAAGGGCCCTTTTTATTATTTGAAGTGGTTTAAATAAATATTCAATGCGAAGAATTTTTTTAAATGCAAGTTTATTTTGGTTAATTTTTAAAATTATTTATTAAACTAGCTGTAATATATCAGATTTTAATTTGGTTCATTTATGATTAGTTTATATTTCCATTTAAGTTAGCTGAATGTTAGAAAGAAAAGCAAATTGCAGAAAGGGAAATATGAAATACTTGAACAAGGGCAAAATGGAAATATTGTTTGTGTATTTGATAGTATTTCTTTATTATTTAATATAACTTTTTTTTTTAGGTGCCAAATCCTAACTTCGCAACAGAATACAAAAAAGGATATGTGATGAGAAAATGTTGCGTAGATCCTAATGGGAAAAAAAGTGAAAATTTTTTTTAATAATAATCTATTTTCTGTTCTTTTAAGCTGTTTAATACATTGATGAATGTTACAATATGGAAATCACACATTAAAAAAACGTTATGCCATTATGCCTGGTTAAATAATCTTCTATTTGTTATATAATTATATGTTAGTTCAAAATTATTCATAACTTTTCAGCACTTGTAAATGCACTAATAGACTATTCTATGAATATGATGTAATTTTAGTTGAATTTTGAAGGTATTTTATAATTTGTCACTGACACTATTTTACTTTATCATATAAAAGTATGAGGTATAAAAGTTTTAAATATCTCATACTCAGAAATTTTAAAACTATGTAGATTGATAACCACAGAGGAATTTTAATAAAAATTAACAAGTGTTGGAAATTACTGTTATCACAAACAATTACAACTATCAATGATATGAACAAAAAAAAAAAAATTTTAAATGTTGTATTAATATGAAAAATCACTAAACTCTTTCTTGTTTTTATTTAAATACCTTTCTTGTTTCATAAATAAATCCATATTGTTACAATTGATTAAATACATTTTGTTTTAATTAATTTCCTTTGTCTGTCATTATTTGTAATATCTTAAAATGATTTAAGCAATAATATATTATTATATTCAAAATTAAAAGAAATACCTACTTACTTATACCAAAAAAGGAACAAAGCTTAGAGAAATATGCTGCTTATTTCCTTATTTGTTTTCCATTTAACTAATGTTTCTTTTAAATTGGGTTAAAAAAAAAAAATCATGTTATATTTGTATGTTCTTGTTCAAGTTATTTTTTTTTTAGATAATTAGATTACTGAAAATAATGTTCTCTGATGATTTACCTTTTTTCTTTCTTTGTATATATTATCTTACTTTAAATATTTATTATTTTTATTGTTAATTAAACTTTTTTTGATAGCATATTTTATTTGATAGAATTGGGATATTTTAATAACATGTTTAAAAATAGTATATTTTAAACTATCTACTTTTAAGGTGTTATTTTTTTTAAATCAAATACTTTCCTGGAAACTTCCTTTCATGAATTTATCTATTTGGTATTTTTTTCTTTTTAAAATTGCATTTTAATAAAAGTTGTTTTCCTTTGTAGCACCTATGGGAAAGCGCGGGTGGAAAATGTTTTATGCAGATTTACGAGATCTCGTTTTGTATTTACACAAAGTATGGAATTTTAAAACAGTATATATCAAAATTAAAACCAAATTGTTTTAATATTTTTTGTCGTAAAAAAGTTACTTAATTACTTAAAATTTAATATCTGAAATTTTGAAAGAAAAAAATTTTTTTGAAAACGTTTTGAGTCAAAAACATATTACTTGCATTCTTTTTTTAAAATTTTTTAAAATATGTTTATTATCTCAAAATTTATTTAAAAATTTGCAAATTCTTTTCTAATATAATAAAACTGTTAAGATTTTTTTGTGAGTTAGCCTTTAATCATCTTAATGATATATGAAAGATTAAGAAATAAACGACATTTAGAATTTTGTCTAAAATATACCAATCATTTAAATAGTCTTTTATTAGCAAAGTTACAGAAATGATTTTCATATCTATATATCTTTTTTTTATGAGATTTTATATTTTATGACAAATGTGTTTTTTTTTAAAATATTTTTTTATTCATCATGATTAATCTAGTTATCCAAAGTAGGAAAAACCATTAATTCAAGAATAACTTTTAATAATTTTGTCCATAAATAATAAATTGTATGCTATAGATAATTTAAGATTTCATTTCTCAATAATCAAAAGATTGGTTAACCCTCCATATTATTCTATTTTTTATGTATAATTTTTGGAATTTTTAAAAATGGTTCTGTGGCCAAAAAAGTTTATATTCAGATATATTTATTATGAATATTAAAAACATAGTGGAATATGAAATTGCTAAACATTTGATTATTGTTTCACACAGGAAATTAATTAACATGTTTGAAGAATTCATAAATAGTATAAATTTTATTTAGTTATATTATATAATTTCAATGGTATTTTTCAATCATTTTTGTATATTAATATTTCTGATTATATATGAATAAAAATTATTTTATTTTGCTTGAATCACAATTAAGAATTTCTCTTAATTTTATGTAACATAACAAATACTTTTAAATATGGATAATTAATTATTCATTTATCAATTATAAGTTATTTTAAGAAAAATTATGAAAATGCCGTCGAAATTAAACTCTAAAATAACATTTAGTTGTTTGAAATATTAATTTATCATTTATACTAATAATCTCAATAAATGTCTATTTTTTAATGAAATTATTTCAAGTGTAAATTAAAATAAAATCAAGTATATATTATATAAAAAGATCTGTTATATTTATACTAATTCATTTTTTATAGGATGAGAATGGATTTAGGAAGAATCAGTTATATGACAGCCTTCACAATTCCATTCGAATTCATCATGCGTTAGCAACGAGAGCCACAGATTATAAAAAGAAACAACATGTGTTTCGCCTCCAAACCGCTGACCAAGCCATATACCTCTTTCAAACAAGGTACCTTAAGGATGCTAAACAAGAGTACGTTTTTTTAATGATGCAAAGTAGTGGTGGTGGAGGTGATGATGTTCTTAGGACCGCCTTTTGTCTGCTTTCATTTGTGCATTTGGTTGTGGGTCTGCATTTCATTGTTTACATTTGTATTTGTTTATTTGTTTTTCTCCCCCTGGCCATGCGGTATTTTATTTGCAGCTGCATGGGTATGATTGCATTATTTTCATTTAAAGTATTGTTTGTTTAAAGAAACTTCTCAGTGTCATATTTATTTTTTATTAGTTTCTGCAAAGATTTCTTTGAATCTCGAGGAAAGCTCTCCCAATTTCCAGAATAAAAAATTTAAAAAAAAAAAAAAAAAAAATTCCTGTAAAATTTATCCAAAGTATCACACTAACACAAAATTCCATATTTCAAATCAAAACTCAATGAGTTGTTTTGTTTCAATTTTCAGTTGTCAGACCTGCCAAATTTTTAAATGTAGATAATTTTTTCTTTTGGAATAAATTGTTTATTTTTTCAGTTAATAATTTTTTTATTTCCTTTTTAAAAATAAATTTTGCCACATGTTGATGTGAAGTTTACGGAAATTCTGAAGTTAGCAGTCATGCAATATAATGTTCTTTAAAAAGCCAGAAATTAGGGAAAAAATATTTTTCTATTATCATCAATGTAGAATGTACACCGTTTTTTATTTACACACCAAATTAAAAGGTTATTTAGTTTAAATTGTTAACAGCAATTTTTTAACAAAGTTTTTTACTATATATGATATTGGCTAGTGCATAATTTTTTCAAATTTAATTTAAATTGTAACTTTCTATCAAATTATATTAATATGCAAATTTTTGTTTCCTTTTCATAACCAGAAAGCTTGTTTCTGTCACAAATTTAAAAGGCTAACAGAAAAAAGTGCATTTTATTACAATAAAAATTTATTCAAATCACAGAAACACTTATGAATTTTTGAATTCTTGACAGTTTAAGTTGATTTTTCATTCTCATTCTTAAATATAGTTTAATCTCTCAATGTTCTCATTTCTCAGTGAATCTTGATACTCCTTTTTTGAGAGAAACTTTTTATTTTAAATAATCCTTTTGTCCAATTAAGCATGTTGTGTAAAAATGTTAATATTTTAATTTAGGCTTTCATATATTACATGTTTTAATTTTATGTGCAATTATTACTTGATATTTTAATGTTTGCCTTTTGTTATTTTTTGTTTCATTTTTTTTACCAAATCTGAAATGTTTTAGTTTATTTTTCCTTCTTAACTTCTTTTATTTAAATGATGTATTGCTTACTGTTGTGTGTAAGAAAGCTATTTTCATTTAGTTTCCTTTTGCCATCTCCCTGTGTTTATATAGAAATATTGTGAAATTTTATATTTAAGTAGTTGAAGGCTTTCTTATTTAAAAATTTATGATTTGAGCTAATCATTATAAGTAATGTTCTGGAAGATATACTAATATAAATAAAATAAATTATAATTATTTGTATTCGAATTTATAGTATAGAAAAAAAAATAAGACAGCAGGCCTTCAGTAGCTAAAAAAATTGCATAATTTTAAGGAATTCATAAATATTGAAATATATTGTTTATCGTCACTTAAAATTAATTCTGTCAATACTAGAAGAATAAATTTTCTTCTAGTATTTCACTGCACTAATTTGAACATTCTGAAACAGAAAAATATATATTGTTATTTATAAATCATCATTTTATCATGTTTATTAGTTTTCTGAACATTTTATTTCTTTTCATTATTAAAAAGGGAATAACTACACTTAAATTTCAATTAAATAGTGAAAATAATTTTTAATGTTATTAATTTTTGATAAAAATGACAAGGTGCATTTATACAATTCTGCAATTGATCGATTTGGACAGTTACATTAGTCAGGTATGCTGTCATGGTTCTGCACATCCACAGCCATGCGAAAAAGCACCATTTAGTTTTGAAAATTCATTGCCAGCATGATTAGTCCACTGTGACAAGTCTTATGTAATAAATGGAGAGGTGTTGTCTAGTGTAATGGAAAAATGCAAATGTCAACAAATTGGAAAAATTAGTTATTGAGAACCATGGACTACTGCAAGTGTATGTGTTAGAATGTGTGGGCTGAAAACTTGTTTGAAAAATTTCTTGAACATGATAGAAACAATTGAATATATTTAGCCATTCAACAATATTTTATAAAGCTATCTTTTTTGTCAGAAGTTTTATGAATGTTACCAGAAATGTATTCTGGCAATCGAAGATTCTTTCAAAGCAAATGAAGAAATTTTTTGAGAGGTATTATTGTTATTATTATTATTATTTTTTTTTTGTTCTGATAGCATACTCAACCTTTTAGATGCATCTTGTAAAGAAGGCTGTAATTGTTATTGCTTAAGGATATTTAGTTTTATGAAGATTGTAGATTCATATTCTCAAAACCCTAAAACTATTTTCTACGGTAAATATCAAATAAACTTATAAAATGTATTATAAGGAATAATATACCTCTCACACTAATGAATTATAAATGAAATGTTATTTTATTGACAAATAGTTTCATTGAAGCAATTGTTTTTCTTTTAAATGAGGCATGATTGGAGCTGTAAAAACAACAAAAAAGAATTTTTTATTCTTTGTGTAATTCTTATCAAATTATGGAGCATCTTTAGTTAAATCCTTTATAGTGGGATCAAGTTACTATAAGTTTATTTTCAGATAAAAAATAACTTTCATTTTATTTACTACAAAAACTTTGCAACATGTGCAATTTTTCTGAGTAAGGCATGAAAAAGCTTAATAGAAATTTAAAGGTAATAATTCTTGTTTAGGGTTCAATTTTTTTGAACAAGATTCTAAATATAGAATTTTCTATGGCATTGGTTTGTGTGCGATAGAAATTACTCATTCTTATATGCATTTATTGTATGGGAGGGGAAGGTTGTTTTTCTATTTAGTAATATAATTCTGAATATGTTTTTAACTTGCTTTCAACTAATGACTATTTATTGTGTGCAATTAAATATTCCTTTTGCATGTATTATATTAGTGGGCTCATTTTTTTCAGTGATTCTAAGGAGTTGCAAAGTTGGATTGACACAATAAATTATGTTGCTGCATGTTTCTCTGCGCCTTCATTAGCTGCAGCAGTAGGGGCGCAGAAGAAATTCCAAAGGCCGCTGCTACCTGTTGCTCCAACAAAATTAAATTTTGTAAGTCTATTTGTATTAAAGGGTACATAAAGTCTGGTGTATAAATAATTAAAAAATGGATGCATCAGTCACTTACTGGTTTAACTAAGAAATCTGAAAAGTATTTTCGAGTATGCAGTTTTGTATCTTTTATTAATATATAAAAAAAATTGAAGTGTTTGTATATGGTTTTTGTATTTATAAAGATTCTTTTGTGTATTAAAGATATTTTTAATTAAATTGAATTTTTTAATGAATTATTTTTTAAAATTTTATATTATTGAATTTTTTAAAGTTTTTATTTTTAAATATATGTATTTCTTAAAAAATTTTTTATTTATAGTATGCCATTTATTCATATTTCAATAAATAACTTTTGTATAAGGAATATTTATAAAAATTATCTATAAAATAATATATTTACTTTTATTATCAAAATAAATATTTTGTGACTTTTAGTTAATTTTTTTTCCCTACTATTCTCAGCTAATGTGTTTTATGCAAGCAGTCTGTATTATTTTTATTAACTGTCATTAAAATAACAAATAAATATTTATGACAGACTTATTAAATTTTTTGATTTCAAATATTTCATTAAAATATTATATAATTGTCTTTGTTTTTTTAGGCTGTTGTTCCACATTATATAATTTGACGATGGTTTTTTTAATTAACATTTATTAAATCGATTCAATTGTTTTTATAAAGAAAAATATTTTTAAACTGATTCATTTGGCTTTTATATAGTGTTGTTATTTAATATTATTGAAATGGATTTCTCATGTGTTTCAGCGAGAGCAGTTACTTGAATTAGAAAGCAGGGTTATGAAATTAGAAAAAGAAATAGAAGAACACTTATCCCATCCTCCTGATCGAAGTGCCAAATCTAGAGTTGTGAATGAATATGTGGAAAAAGAAAACTATTTACAATATGAAGTAAATAACCCATTTCAGCTATTGCATATATAATATATATATCTTAAAACTGCTATTAAAATTTTTTATCTTAAAGAAAATGTTCTATTTTGTCCATCAATTATTTTTTTCCTCATTATTTGTTGTATCATTCTTACATAACATTTTATGTTTTTTTAAACATGGGAACATGAATTATTAAATGATATATTATTGAACAAAGATTTATTTCTATTAATATATGCTCTATAAATTAATTGTAAAAAGTTCCTTATGGTTCAAAAGAAAACAAATTTTTTATTAATCTTTATTTTTAAAGTGCTGTAACTTTCAAAGCAATAAAATAAAAATTTTATGTAATTTGTATTTTTAAAAGTACTATATATATTAAATGTTTTATTAAAATAAAAAAAAATCATTCATATGTTTAAAATTTATAATATATATTATACTATTAGTTCACTAAAATTTAATGGGAAAAGGATTTGAAGAAAAGAAAATATCATATTTTCATAAGTCATATTTTCATTACAAATTATTTTTCAATTTTCATTTATAATTTTTTTTTTATTTTAAAGACAGAAATTTTTTTTTTTTTATCTTTACATAAAAAATTTTATTCTTGTGCTTTTTAAGCATAATATTTTTCTGTGAGGCTTTTAGTACTAGAAAAATTATATTATTCCCTCTTGTAGATATGAATTAATATTGTTAAAAATGCCAAATATTTTATTTTGACGTGCAAGTATTTTGGTATAATCTGCTTGTTCTAAGATTTTTTTTCCCCTTGCAACCATCTTTCACCTTTTTTTAATTTTTTTATTTTGTGTATTATAAAGGAAATATTATTTATTTTTGAAGAAGGGTTTTATTTTCTTTTGCTTATAGAAATTGATTATCAGGTACTATAAAAAAAATGAAATATAAAAAGATAGAAATTAAAGTCATGTAAAGAAGTTTATATAAAGAGAAAAATTAAAATTGGCAAAATTTATGAAAGCAGGTTTGATGTTTAATATATATTTTTTCTATGCACACATATATATATATATATAAAATTTATCCATGTTTGTTTATCTTTCAGTTAAAGCGCTATCGAACATACACCTATCTTTTACGCTCAAAGGCTGCTCAGTTTTCTGAACTAGAGCCACCTCTTGTAGAATCATCCATTGGAGAAGTAGATGAACAACAATTGGAAAAGAATGACCACACTCATGCACCTGCTGGTGTTCCACTACCGTCAGACACTTCTAACAATGTTAAACGTAGCCTCTCTGATCGATTCAGTTACAGAGCCGCCATTTACAAAACAGGTCCTACGGAAGATGGTGCATAATGACCAAAATCAAACTTTTCCTCA
Source organism: Caerostris darwini (assembly GCA_021605075.1). Classification (NCBI taxonomy): domain Eukaryota; kingdom Metazoa; phylum Arthropoda; class Arachnida; order Araneae; family Araneidae; genus Caerostris; species Caerostris darwini. Next base: position 246,165 of record BPLQ01012579.1, on the reverse strand, counting down.
TTCTTTCTTGCAGTCCATCTGGTGCTCTTTGCCAAACTTTCAGGCCAAAAACTCAATCCACTGCATCTATTGTACTGAAATTCAAGCAAATCATTATGGGAGTTTTTATCATCTGTTTATTAATAAAAACTTGCTAAATTCCCATGATGTGCAGTTACTTTGATGAATCAATGTGGGAGCTATCAGAATCAAATGATTTTATATAGAAGTACTGAATATGTCTAATTCTTTTCTGATTGAGTGTGTATTGATGCTGTTAAGAAGTCTTTAATTTGTTTTTAGTGTTGTCGCTTAATCGTAATAGAATTACAAATTATTCTTCAATATTACATTAAGCATTAATGTACTACAATTGTTTTTCTTACTTATTAGAGCTTTGTATGTTTTCAAAGCAGATTCAATTTTTAATTTTAGTATTCTATTCAACTGAATTATTTATTTGAATGTAAAATTTTATTTTAATTGTTTGTGAGATTCTTTTATTGGTAAATTATATATTATCTTGGAATTTTCTTATTAATTGAAATTTCTGTTTTGTGTTATGTGTATCAAATCTTTTCTCTTAGCTTCGATATTAAATATCTGTACAGAAAATGAAATAGTATAAAAGCAATGCTTTTCCATGTGGTGGCGCAATATAAAGCTGCTTGTTTTTGTACTTTTTTGTAGAATCATGTTGGAAATTATTCTGGCTCCTCGATAACAGAGGATTTAGTGTTATTGAATTCAATAGCAACTTGTGATGTAGATTAACTGCTATTTTTCTACTGAACAGTCTAAGGTGAATTTCCTTCTATTGTTCTTAGAACGTCATATAAGGTTTTGAACCTTATGCAAGCATTTCTGAAAGCGTAAACAATAAGTAGAGTATTCATATTTTCATAATCTTTTAATAGTTATTATTTTTTTCTTACATCTTTATTTATGTTTCGTAAAAGTTGTAAGAGTTCTTTTTCTTATTATATTTACCAAAGTAAATTACTAAATAAAACATTCAACATATATTTATTTTTTATTTTGATAATTTAAACAGAGCAGCTTTCAATTTATTAAATGTTGGCATATAATTTTATGTATTAAAATTTTGAAAAAAAATTCATGTAAATTAAATCTTTTAAAAGTACTTCTCTTTAAATTTCAATAATAATTAATAACAAGAAATTATTAATTTTTGCTTTTAATATATTATCCTCGGTTGTTTTTATTAAAATATCTTCAAAAAACTTATTATGTAATTGGGAAAAAATTCTCTTTATGTGTTTTTTTAAAACATTTTTTGAACTAGTTAAATTTTTTTTTATTTGTATCGTCAACCCATAACATATGTGTTTTTTTCTTTAAAAAAGTGTTGAAAATATGACATATTTTGTTCATTAAATATTATTAAAAAAAAGTATTAATTTTTCATAATTATGGCAAAATATTTACTTAATATGATAGTTAATAAATTTTTTTAAGAATTTGTAGCAGAAAATGCTCTGTTCAAATTTTATAGCACAACTGTAGATATTATCAATTTGTAAGTGTAAATTTATAAATAATACATGTATAAACTTATTTTACTGTTTAAGATAATACTTAATTGAAAGGTTTCTTTTAATGTTGATTGTTAAAAATGCAAATGTATCATAGTATTTTTATAGCTGCATCTCCAGCATTAAAAAAAAGTTAATCATGAATGTGGAATTGTATAAAAGAAAAGATTTTATACCGAAAGGTGATGCATAGAAATTTGCTTACCAAAATTCTTCAAATATTCTTAAAATTTATTTGTTCTTCTTTCACTAACATGGTATATAATTTTCTGGAATTGATTAACTTTAAATTTGATTAATAGTTGAGAGTTGAATATAGATGAAACAATTTTTCTGAATATTTTTCATCGTTATCTTTTGATTTACTGTTTTCACCAAATCAATAACTTTATTGAATATGGCATATTTTGCATAAAAACTGTAATTCTAATTATTAATTCAAAATATTTATTTATTTATTGTTTTTCAGCTTAGTATTTGGCAGCTAGTTTTAGCTATTGCATTCAGGGTTAAATCATTATGTATTTCTCTTTCTATGTGTTTATTATGCTTTTTTATGCCTTGTTTTACTAGTCATTGATAACAAGAATTAACGAGTCACATACTTCTGTAATGTTTTAATTATAAAATATTACAAGAAAGAAAGTGTTTTTTTTTTAATAATTAATTGTACTTACTGTTAATTAAATATGTTTTTTCCCCAAGAAACTTGCTTAGTTAAAAAAATAGATGTGTTTTGTTATGCGCAGATGTTTGAAGATACAATTTCTCTGTACATATTTTTATCTTACATAACATGGTATAATTTACAATCTTTGAGCAATAAAAGTTCACAAATGAACTTTAGAACTATTTGTATATATTTTATTAGAAAAACTTTATAACATATAATTAGGGATGTTTCAGGTAATTTGTATAACAAATTAAATGTAATTTAATAAATGTAAAAATAATGCTCACCAGTTTTAAAATTTTTTTTAGAATTACTTTTAATTTTTTGAAAGTAAGATAATAACCATATTATCCATATAGTCTTTTTGTCTAAAAATAGAAATGTCAGTTAACAGAATTGTTTTACATAATATATTTGCTTCTCTTTGTAGTATATTTGAACCAGTATTAATTTTCAATTATCTATTGAACTTTTTTTTGTATTTTGAAAATTAATTCAACATAATTTATTTTTTTAATATTATTCAAAAGAAAAAGATATAAAAATATATAAATTTATTTAATTTTTTTTTTAAATTAAGAATATTTGTTAAGTGAATAATTAAAATAAAATTTATTTTCGTTCAGTATTATATTTATGTTTTCCCTCCTTATAGAATAAATGCCAGTTTAATTCTTTTTATTTTCCCTGTAAATATTAAAAAAAAATTTACTTTTTTTTTTTCAAACCAATTATTATTTTAAATAACAGTAGATAATTATTTTAGGGTAAATATTATTTAAAGACCATAAGTAAATTTTTTTTGCATTTTCACATGAAATTAACCAAGTTCAGATATAATTATAATAAAATATTAAATTTGATAATATTATGTGAATATTTCTTATTCTGTTAAATAATGGAAACTGAATATTATATTTATTTAAAATTCAATTAAAATTAAAATTTGTGAATTCTATAAATTCATCACAATTTTTTAAAAATATTATCGATGAGTGGGACCATAGTTTTTTTTTTTTTATTTGACTCTTTTTTTTTTTTTTTGTTTGAAAATAATTAATTGATACATTATATGAATTTTTCACTTCTACAAATGATTTTATTTATTTAGAATTTTATTTGAGCAATTTTGTAAATATTTTGTATTTGAACACTTTTAAGTATTAGATTTTGCTGTTCTTCATCATTTTTTAATCGAATGGTTTGAATGTGTATTCATATAAAAATATTCATGTATTAAAATGTTATTTAATATATTAGTTCATTTTCTTTCTAAATTCCTTTAAATTAATGAAAGCATCATATTGTAATAAATCTTTGATATATTTATAAAAACATAACTCAATTTGATTAACTTTTACAAATGCATTTTAAAATTAAATTTTTACATACATTTTTATAAAAATTACTGCTTAACATTATATGTATGTATATTAAAATGTTAAAAAAGGTATTAAATTATTTTAATTTTTAATAAGTAGTAAAATTAAGTATTTTCAAATAATTGAAATATGATTTATTGAATTTTTATTAATTGTGATTTACTGTATTAGATAAAAATATTATTTTGTATAATGTTAGTCATTTGTCCAAGGATTCCTATACGCCTTTTTAGGAATGAAGATTTATTTATAAATTTCCATTTGCTATCAAATGTGCCAAATTCAATATTTCAGCATAGATAGTGTTTTCTTAAAACCTTATTTCAATTGAGCAATATATGATTTAAAATTCCTCTAAAAAAGAAATAGATTATTTATTAAAATGTATAATTTATGTCTAAAAATACTGGTGCCATTAAAAAAAATGTGTTCCTAAACAATTATTATTTTTGACTAGAAAAGTTATTTGAAACATGTTATTCTTTGAATAAAGTATATCAAAATTCTAATACAAGATATTAGTACAATTTTATTTAAAGTTTTTTGTTAAAGTAGTTAGACTTTAATTTTTATTAATTTAAAATAATAAATATTTCTGCTTGGCTCATATATGTATGAAAAATTTGAATTCAAATATTTTTCATTCAAGTTGAATTCTATTTTTAATTAAAAAAACATTTATCATTACTAAATCATTACTACTACTACTTGTTTACTAATACTATTTAAAACATATTATTTGTAAAGTCTGAAGATTATTCATCCAATTATTTGTAGTTTCTTTTTTATTTTCTACTGTGGTCTGTACTTGTTTTTAAAATACTTTTTTTTTTTTGTAGTTTAAAATGTTGTTTAATTTATTTTGTAGAGGTACTTTGGTATGATTTAAAATTAAAGCAAAATACTTATTTTATTTAGATACTCAGTGAAGCAAGATTTTTTTCTTTTTATTTGTTGAAATTTTATGGTGTTAAAATTTGTATTTTTGTGTTAAAATTGATAGATTAAATGTAGTTATATAATTTGAAATATATATAAAAAAATTGATATGTTTACTTCCCATTTATAATGTATCTGCATAAAGTGTGAAAAATGCTTTTAATTATATATTTAAAAAGAGTGTACTATTATTTATCATAGTATCTGGCACTTTTTAATTGTTTTTCTTTATTCATTAATATTATTAATTTATTTTTCAACAAAATTTGACTAAATTTTTTTTTGTTTTGGTAGTTTTATTCAAAATTTACTTTTATTTTGTTTCAATATTTTATAGAATTAATTTATTCTCATTCTTTACAGTTTAAAAACATTCAAAGTTTTGCTGTTAGTTTTCTACTGTAGTTTTTCGAGAAATCCTATTAATTATTTTATAAATCTTTTTGAAAATATGTGTGTATGTATTGTTGTAAATAATTCAAGTTTCTTAAAAAGAGAATGGATTTAAAATACTTTTCTTTGCTTTTGTAAAATGTGTAAAGCCTTTCCTGTAAAGAAATCAAAAACATATTTCATGACTTGAAATTAAATTGCCAAAAAAAGAAATGTTACACAGCATCCTTACATGCTGCTATATTTTTGGTGTATGTAAAATTGTGTGAAGTTTCTTATGAAAGGGTTAGAAATGATAATGATTGATCTAAATAGGGCATGTAAATAATAGTGTAGAAACTGTAATTTTCATGAAATATGTAGCCAATAAATGCTACTAGGTTCTTTTTTCTTCTCTCTTTTATTGCTCATCAAAACTAACATGACACCTAACAAGCTAAAATATAAAAGAATCTTATATAATAATCATTTAAATTCTACAATGAAACACTTATCACATTTATTTATTTAAATTGTTTTTTAATGAAGCAGAAATTTTTTGTTGAATTTTTTTCATAAAAAGTATGCATTTGTGATTATGTACCTTTGAAACTGGCATGTTCTTTTGATTGCCTGTAAAATGAGGTACAAATTAATTAAAAATTTGATGTAAAATGATTTGATTTTTCTGAAATTATGAATTATAACTTAATTATTTGAGAAATCATTTAATGGAAATTTTCGACAAATTTACTTTAAATTAAATACTTTTAATTGTTTTAATTCATATATCTATAAATTAATACTACATAAGATGGACGAAATTTTTTTTAAAAAATTCAGGTTGTAAGAAATTATGTTTTAGCTATTAAAAAGGCTTGAATTTTTAAAACACTGTAATCATGTATTTATCTATTTAGTCATGTCACAGACTTTCTTAATAAATAAATGGAATTAAAACTGATATTCAGAAAAGCATTTTAAGATTATATTAACAATAAATTAATATAATTATTATTAACAATAAAATTAACGAATAATTAATTAATAACAATAATTAACCATAAAGCTATACAATAAGATATATAGCTTTATTTCCTGTAATTGTATATTTTTTTAATAGTTTTGAGAAAGGAATAACAAGTAAAGTATGAAACTACTTTGCTTTTCATGAAATTTGAATTTTTATTGATGCATCGTTGAATTCTGTTCAAAATTTTTTTGAATAAATCAAAATCACCTGCATAGGCTATTTTAAGCTTCATTATTAAGGATTATCTGATTTTCACTTAATATATAGTCCCTTGCCTTTTTCTTTAAAATAAGTAACCTGAAAGGGGATAAATACACCCACTGCCGAAAGTTAAACATGCGGAGGAAACTGTTCATCTCCAGAAGCCAATCTAAATTGGAGAAATTAGAATTCGTTGAGGAATTAAATGGAAGTATGCAAATATGTTATGTAACAGCTTATCACGGTTTCGTGTCAACAAATATGCAAAAAATATACTAATATAGCCAGCAGTGTGAAGGGTTGAGGGAGATAAACGTAAATTCTTTAGAACTTTCTGACATTTTGTTTCCAAGACGTATTTCTGCGGCTTCCAAAAGACGAATTGAAGATTCTGAGTGCTAGCGTACTGTCAAATGCATTGAAGCAGCACAATCAATCACTGATGTTGCTCTTTTCTTCGGCGTCTATCATTTCGTAATTTAAAAATGAAAACAATTCCTAATCAGCCTAACAGTTGTTTGAAGACCTGTGGAATGCCGTCCAAAGGGATCCACAAGGATTTGGCTTGGTTTGCCGTTCTACGGTCATATTTTTGTACAATTTGAGTTAATTAGACCGGGACTTACAGTTTAACGTGGATTCCGAATCACTAGCAAACAACCATGCCATCGCCAAAATTCGAACCTGATGCCTGTGGTACTAAAGGCCAGAGTGCTAGCCAATTGACGATCAGGCCGCGATCTACAAGGAAGATCGATATATTGCTCTTATAGCCAAGCAAAACTGAAGAGCGACATTCATGCGTTTGGTTGCTCCGTATATTGGTTAGACAATATTTGCCACTATTGTACTCCGAAGGCTACACATGAATGGACTATGTCTGGTTATCCCGAGTTTGTGTTCCTCTATCCACCTAATCCAGAAAGGCACGATTAAAGTGGTGCCGGTAACATGTCGATTGGACTGTGTCTTATAGGGACAAGGTTATGTTCGCTAATGAATTGCAATTTGCCTTGCAAACAGATGACAAACGTGTAAGGGCCTGGAGAGAAGAAGGCACTCGTAATCGGCCCCTAAACCTCACCGAACGTTATGCATTTCCGAGGTGGAAGCATTATGGTGTGGGTAGGGATCGCGCCGACCTGCACATCTTTAGATGGGGTTCTGTGATGGCTGTCCGGTTTTGGAATGAAGTCCTGCACTCCACTGTGAGGTGGCATGGCACGCTGCAGAAGTTGGTTTCGTTTTAATGGATTATAATCTACGACGATCACAGCTCTATGGGACAAGCATTATCTAGAAAGTGAGGGGATTGCGTGTATGGAGTCACTCGACCATAATCACATTGAAAATCTCTGATATTCCTTTCGACCGAGCTGTATACATACGTTTCCTGTCTCTAGCCACTCTCACAAAGTTGCAAATTACTCTACACGTGGAATGGTGATTATTTGACCTTTTCGATAGTTGATACCTCATGGAAGACATGGTCACATAATGTAAACTTTGTATACAGGTGAGGAATGCTTACATACTCTATTAACATCGGTTTTGTTTGTTTGTTTGTTTTGGTTTTAAACAGCTTTTTTTTTGTTAATGACTACAATATGACTTCATCTTTGAATGCAATTCTTTTGTTTTGTTTCATGCATAAATATATTTGCTACTTTCCAACCATATTTTGCGTTAACCAAAGCAGTATGCGTCAATTTTACCGCTGCGTGCTTAACTTTTGGCAGTGGTGTAAAACTTGAATATCTATAAATAAAGTATACTTTCAATAGGTTATCACAAATGAATTTTATATAATATATTAGGCGTAGTGAGCTATAGAATTTCAAACGTTTGAGTGTTTACCTACAGTTCAGAAAATCAGTCCTTTTTATTATTATAAAAATAATAACACTATAAACAGAAAAAAAACATTTATTTTTATGAACTTTCTACATATACAGATTTATTTTATAGATATTGGTTCATGAAATACATTGAACTTCCTTCACAGAAAAATCATCCACTTAAAATTAAGCCACACAATAAATAATGAGTTCTCATCAATGATTATCCACACAAAACAAAAATATTTACATCATTTATACTTACTGAAATGAATCACGCATCTTAAAAGTGAGTGTACAAATCATTAATATTAGCTATATTATTCTACTATTATTTTAAGAGTGATCATTTCTAATTAGCAAAACACTTTGAACGTATTATTTCCAATGTAAAAAATAGTTTTATTTACAACATCGAAGTATGCGCACTAAAATAATAATAATAATAAAAAAATTGTAAAAATGAGTGCCTTGCTGATGAATATCACCCTTTTTTGTTTTAGAAATAATTCAAAAGGATTAATTATTACAAATTTCTAAACAAACTGCAAAGATAGCTTTTTTTTTTCTATTCGTGTATAACAATATAAACTTAGTTTTTCTGTACACAAACTTGTAAGATCCCTTTTAAGTCTGAATAACGTAAATGTATTTACATGCATTAAGACATCTACTTAAGTGATAACTATTGTATTTACACAACACACAACATTTACATCACCTCGTGATTGTATTTGCACAGCCAGAAATATGTATAAATATATAAAGTACACGTATTTACACATTTATTTGGAATGATTTACATATCAATAAACAAACATATATTTTAGATATACTTTTTTTTTAAAGGATAATTTCAAAAATGGAGAATGCTACACATTTGCTTATAAAAGCATTTGTGAGACAGAATACATTGAGCAACACATTCTACATTTGTTGTGCCTTTTTTTTTTACCTCTTTCTCATTGAGTATAAAATTTGTATCTTTAATTTTTAGGTGCTCCTATTGTGTGCACATAGATGTCACTTACTTTTTGGCAGTGAAAAATTTTGCTCCTCAAAGTATGTTGTGTCATGGGAAAAAGAACATTTATGCTACTTGCTTCTTCCTTGTAAGAGATAAATACAGTAGTACCTCGATAAGTCGATTTTTTTTCCAAAACTCGAAAAAAATTTGTGTTTCCTTCCCTTAAAGCCCCAAAATCCCCATTACTCGAAATTTCAACCCTCTATATGTCGAAATAATTAGTCAATCCCCACAAGCCATTTTGGTATATATATTGCCTCCGTAACCAAAAAAAAAAAAAAAACATGTAATGTAAAAAAAATTTTTTTTAAGTCAATTCCTACTTTTTTTCACTATATTGCAAAAAGTCCTTTATAAATAATTTTCATTCATTTTTTTAAGTTTTATCTGGAGCCATCTATTGGTAGATATATGCAACTTAAATATAAAAAAAACCTAAAATTAATTAAATTTAATAAATGAATTAATTAATATTTGAAAAAACTGTATTAACATCAAGTGTCATCCACTACAAGTTAAAAAAAAATGTATTTGAACTTCAATGGATGAATAAAAAGTATTTTATTAACGATTGAAAATTTGAACAAGATATATATAGGGAGAGTGTGAGCTAATAAAAATAATGGAACTCTGTATCTCGAACATTAGCAATGTTTGATTTTACGACTCGATCATTTGAAATAATTTAGATTTTTTTTATTCTAGTACATAATATAACTTTTAAGTTGCAAATAAACATGTTTATTACCTCTGTAACTTAAATAAATGTTTATTTATTCTACCTCTGTAACTCAGAAAAAATCTAAACCTCTACAAGTCGAATATTTCCTTACAAAATCCGCGTAAGTCGAAATTCCCCATAAGTCGAAAACTTTATAACTCGAATTATTTGGCGTCTCCCTTGAAGTTCGATTTACAGAGGTTCTACTGCAGCTTCCATTTAGATAAAACATAAAAACGCAGACCAATAAATATTAAGAAAACTGTAAAATGTAAAAGAATAGAAAATTTAAAATTTAAACGAAAATAATATGCACAACTTTTCAGAAAACAGTAAAAGAGAACGACACCCAAGCAAAAGTGAAGGGTAAGCTTATATCATGATAGTCTGCGTCTGGAATTAATGGAGGGCTATTGCATTTATGGATAATGGGTATATTGCTCCTGTCTGGATGACAGTAAGGGGGCAATTCATGTCTACCCTTTATGGGACACCACACATCAATAGTGTACCTAAGTATTACCTTGTCCCATATTGTTCCACCCTTATATGGGATGACATGATTTTGTAATAACTTCTACTCATTTTTCTCCGTCAAATATTGTTTTCAATAATCTTTTATGTGCCTTTATTTTATCTGCATTGATTTCGAAGATTTACTTTCATGTTCAATTGCTTTATCTGAAAAACTTACTAATTTCTTATTAAAAACTTACTATTACTCAAAAATTTAAATTAATTATTAATTAATAGAACTATTCAAAACTTACTAATTCAAAACGTACTATTTCTCACTCGCTAATTAATTCACTTATTAATTATTACTTAAAGTTAAAATTACTTGTGAAGATTTATCATGGACCATGGGTTAGAAGATTTATCGATCTTCTAACACATGGTCAGGGCCGAATTTAAATGAAAAGAGGCCCTAGGGCCTAATACGGCCCTTTCACCTCCCATTTTTAAATTACATGAGAGATAATAAAATGCATCATTACTGTGATATATATCAATATGTTAAATGAAACATGTTGTGATTCTCACTAATCTTTATAAAAAATGTGGCACGGATAATAAATAAAAAAAAAAAAGTCGAACACTTATTTGGACATTTATTCTCAGCGCGCGTTGATCTTAACCAATACATTTTTATGTTTGTTTATCAGTTATATGTGTAGAATTTCTCCTTATTTTCGATTCAGTGTTTTAGTGTTTACCGTTTTTAGAATAGTGTAATTCTAATTTTGCTAACAATTTGAATGTAGGCCCCTCTGGATCTTGGGCCCTAGGCTGAAGAGGAAAATCCGGCCCTGTACATGGTAGTTGTAATTATTACTGATTATTTGTTTATAATAATGCTAGTGTCAATTTTTAAATAAAATATTTCCTAGTTTATCAAAAAGTAATAGGACAAATGCCATATTTCGTTTTTCAAGCAATGTATTGAAGGGATGAAAAATGTGATTTAAGAAAGAGCAAATCAAAGAAAATCTCTCTTTTTCAATACACGGTGTATTAAATTTTAAAGTTTTGTCAGGTCACCGATGTAGTTGGTATTCTGTTTGGAAAAACACTACGTGACTGAAATTTTGCTGTTGTGAAGTTGCGAGGGGAAAATATCACTCCTACCGGTAACATAGATTTTCTTTTATTTTCTAGAACCGAAATCTAATATTGTGAAGCAAGCTAGGATAAGAAATAACGATTCTTCTTCTGCTTTATTGGTGAGGATAAAATGAAGCGAAATAAATAAATCCTCTCTCTTTTTTCTTTTTTTTTTTTTATAGTAGATGTTCTGTGACAACATTGGGGTAAGTTTTATTTTGTGTAATAGAAATGGGGAAAAAATGTTCATTAAAGGTCTCAACCTTTAAGACTATTATAATTTAATAGTTAAATTTATTTCAATTCTTTTAAATGTTGCTCCATCTAGCGCCGAAACTGAGAAACACTGCTAAATATAGTGTTGAAATCAACTGCAAAAAATCTCTATTCAAAGAGTTGAATTCAACTAAATTCAACTAACTAACTTGACAAAGTAATGGCTAACTCGTAACGCCGTCTAGCGTTAATGTTGAATATCACTGCTAAAAGTAAATGTTAATTTTTCGTTTCGTTAACTGGATTTGACCGCTAATTCTTGTCAACGTAGTTTAATTAATAGTTAAGTTAATATTTATTGTGTAATTAGGAAAATAATTTCTTTATGGTTTAAATAATTAATGATGAAGCAGATTGTTAATTATTCATAAATAAACGAATTGAAAAATTAAACATATTTTGTAAATCAATAAAAATTTTTTTAATATATGGTTTTTAAAAAAATATGTTGCTTAATATGGTTCTAATGAAATTATTTTTTATTTTGAACAATAAATTTTAAACCCTTTCTATAACAGAAATGTATATGTCGTACTGTGTGTGTATAATCTGATGCATAGTTTTCTTCTATATGTCGCGATAATAAGATTATTGGATATTTAAATTTAAATTGAATCTTAAAATAAATATCTACCTCCAATTGCTTACAATTTAACTATTATTTGCATTATAAAGTCTAACTTTTATAACCGTTATAATTTAATGCAACAGAACACCGTCTTTAATTTGTAAATAAAATTTTAATTGATTATTTATAAGTATTAAAATCATGTGTATGTAGCATACTTACACAGCAATTTCAGAGTTACTCAAAATGTAATTTGTTATACTTACAGACATGGAGGCTAGTCTAACGACGACGAAAAGAAAGCTAACTTAATTATTGTAATTTAATCTGAGAAGGACTATACAGTCTAGACTGGTTTATCAAAGTACACGTTTATGCAACTGGTGCAGTTTACACAAGCGGTAATAAATTCGAAAATATTTCTTGCAGTTTACGAAATGTATGCACCGGAATTTAATTCAAGTTTCAATATACTTTATTATAAACTATAAAATTCTTTCTAATGATAAAATATATATTAGTTTATTTACAAAAAAAAAAAAAAAAAAAAGGTAGTAAAGTTAGATTTTGGAAGAAAAAAAAAATGTTTTTTTCAATGTAGATGATAACTACTACATTTAAGCTAATGTTACTTTTTTGTAAAAAAAAGAATATTTTTTAATGATCAAATCAGTATGTACAAAATGTTACATCAGAATTATATAATTTTAATAATTTATATGCTATTTATTTTTAAGTACAATACATAAAAACAAGTATAAATGGAATGTTAAATATTTATATATATAATAAAAAAAAATGATATACTTTTAGGAATTTCTAGAACAGGGAATGTTTTAAAATTCATTTGTTATTAAATGGTTAAAGATGTTTAAATAAAGAAAATAAAGTTACAAAGATTGAATTCTTTTTTCTTCTTCTATTAGCATTATTAGCGAAATAGATAAACCCAAGCTTATAAATAATAATAATGATATGCATTATGAGTAATATATTAGCATTCGTTAAAATAATAAATATTTAGATTTCTCTTTTTAAACATACCATTTTCATAAACAATCCAATATTTATGAAATGGTTATGTTATTAATGCTATTTTCCCGAACATTAAAAAAATAAATAAATGAAACATTAAAAAATTGCCACTGTTTAATTTGCCTTAAAATGGTTTAAAAAATATATCAGGATTTAATTTCCATTTTTTAATGGTTGCCTTTATCTTCTTAAATGAAAAAATAGATCAGATAATCTTCTAATTTGGTCAAAGATAAAATATATCTAATTTATAATATTATCATTTGTTATATATTATACATTCGTTATATAAATATTACTAATCAATTACATTATTTCTTTGCAAATTCCGAAATTTAACATTAAAGTTTCTAATTTTAATCGAAAAGTAAAATATTTATTATAATTATTAATAAAATTTAATAAAATATTTAAATTATCAATTATTTATATTTCTTATATTAATATTTATTTATTTCATTATTACTTATATTTAAATTTAATTTTTTTTTGCTGGATACATTATTTGATATGTTATATAACGAATGAATAATATATAACGAATAATGTATAAATATTATTAATCAATTAGATTATTTCATTCGCAAATTCCAAAATTTAACATTAAAGTTTCTACTTTTAATCGAAAAAGTCAAATATTTAAATTAATTTTATTAATCATTTATATTTTTTATTTTAATATTTATTTAGTTCATTATTATTTATATACTTAAATTTATTTTCGTTTTGTTCAAATGAAAATATATCCCCATTTCTATAATTTGAATATAATTCAACAAATATGAGTATAGTTAATAAATTAAATAGATATGATTTAAAGAATAATTTACATTATTATTTTTGTTAATTCATTAAATGACAATATACACTGGTGTCCAAAAGTTAAGCATAAATCGTAAAATGCGAAAAACAGGGAGTAAATATTCGTAAAATTATTCCAAATTTCTTGCGGATATTAATTGGGTGAAGAAGTTGGGTTTTCAGTCGACTACGTCCTGCGCGAAACACCTGCGCATGTCGAAACGCAGAGAAACCGATTCACGCAGCATAGGCAGTTCAGACAAGTTTCGTGCAACTGCTGTGCGAAGGAACGTTGTTAACCATCAAACAAGGTGAATGATGGCACAAAGACGCCAATTGGACATGTTTGCGAAATGAAGAATTGTTGGAATGCTGGAATCCGGACGATCACAAACCGAAGTGTCTCGAATTTTAAATGTGGACCGTTGATGTGTGATCTCAAGACTGTGGCAGAGGTTTCAAAGAACGGGAGATGTTACCCGACAACCAGTATCAGGTCGACCAAGAGTCACAACCCCTAGCCAAGACCGATATCTGGTAATAAGTGCTTGACGTCAGAGGGGCAGTGCCAGAGCACTGGTTTCGGCGCTCACAGTCGCCACAGGAATACGAATTTCGAGACAAACTGTTTACAGGAGACTCAATCATGCTGGCCTGTATGCCAGAAGACCAGCAGTTTGCATTCCCCTCACGTCTGCGCATAAACGCGCTCGTTTGAACTGGAGTTTGAAACATCAACATTGGAGTGTGGGAGAGTGGGCCAATATGATGTTCAGTGACGAGTCCCGGTTTAGTCTGAGTAGTGATTCTCGTCGGGTAACGAAATGGAGTGAACGTGGAACACGTTTTGAACCAAGAAACATAACGGAAAGACATCATTTTCCATCAAGGGGAGTAATGGTATGGGCAGGAATCAGGATGGACGGCCGCACAGACCTCCATTTCTTTGACACGGGGTCTGTGACTGGTCAAAGTTACAGAGACGAAGTTCTTGAGCCTTATGTTCGCTTGTTTCGAGGTGCTGTCGGTCCTGACTTCATATTCCTGGATGATAATGCGCCATGTCACCGATCGGTGCTAGTTGACTTCCTTGAAACGGAAAATATCGAGCGCATGTCGTGGCCTGCGAACTCCCCTGATTTAAATCCTATCGAGCATGTATGGGATATGCTCGGGAGACAAATTGCATCCCTTTCGCACCCACCAAACTCCGTTACAGAACTGAAGAGAGCTCTCCAAGAAGCTTGGAACCGTTTGAGCCCACAACTCATTCATCATCTCATAGCAAGTATGGTAAATCGCTGTGCAGCGTGCCTGGATATCAGAGGTGACCACACGCCTTATTAAACTGCAGCATCAGTATTTTATTTAATGTTTTTTAAATTTTTTCTTTAAAGTATGAACCCTTGCTATGTTCAGTTTTCTTTCAAACTGCTACTTTGGATAATAAAATTAATTATTATCGTTCTTTTGATTTGCTTTCTTATTTTATAACCATTTTACACTCGCATATCACGTTTCCCGCCATTCTGATTTACAGCTCTTTCTTTATTCACATAATTATCAATTATGCTTAACTTTTGGACACCAGTGTAACTACAATAAAAGCTGTTCGTTTGCGTAGCATAATTCATGAAAAATAATTTATATTTATATAATAATTTATTTATATTCATTAAAAATAATTTTATATACTATAATTTATATTATAGTAAATTAAATTGGTTTTTTTCAAGTAAATATTTATTAAAAATATTTTTTTTTTTTAAATACTTTAATAGTTTTATATAACTAATATAAAAATGCAGACAAATATATAACTAAAATAATAAAAATATTATAAAAAATTTTGGTAAATAAGATTTTATTAAAAATGTTACATTAAAGCATTATAAAAAAAGATTTTTTAATAAAATTAAAAAATTTTTTAATTAGAAGCAAGTAATACACAAATGCCTTTTTTTTTTTTTTTTAATTCCATGACAAACTTATATATTATGCGATTATAATATTCTTAATTTAAAATTTTTTGTATAATTTTTTTTCTCCTTCAAAAAACACAACATGAAAATATATGCATTTGTTTTTTTCTATAGATGATAAATGAAAATAGTTTGAAGATTTATATGAGAATTCTTGATGAAATTTACAGATGCAAGAGTTAGTAGCAGGTAAATGTGTAATGATTTTAAAATTGTTTGACAAAAAAAAGTAGTTGATAGAGAATTTGAGTTGTAAGAATTTAAAAAAAGCAAATTTGAGATATTTTTCAAAATCTACAACATTCAACGTGTAGCGCAGCCATTATAAATTGTTATTCATAATGATAATTTATAACTCAAAAAGACAATAATTGAATTACACAAATTTCTTGATTTAATAATTAAGGAATGATTGAATATGAGTGAAACATAATTAAAACTCCAAATTCTTTAAAAAATATCAAAAACAAAAATATAAAACGAATGCAGTTTTGTTAATTTAATCTTCTTTATTGATTCAACAGCCTCATGGTGGGCAAGTCCATCTGCCTGCTGGCAGATTTGGAGACAGGAGATGTTCTCTTTTTTTACAGAGTAGGGTTGTCAGGTCTACGCCCAACGCTTTACAACCATATTAGTCCAGGATCTAAAGTTTAAAATGGATTCCGAACCACTAAAAATATCCATGGCCCCGCCGAGACTCGAACCCGAAATCTACGGCACCGAGTGCTAGTCACTCGGCCATCAGACCCCTGCTAATTTAAAGCAATGCAGAAAATCACAAAGAATAAAAAGAATAATTACGTCATGATCTTTACGTAATCAGTCATCTTTTTTGATTGCATATATTTTTAATTATTTTGGCCATAAATATAATAAAATATATATAAACCTATTTTTTTTTTGCTGTAAAGATATGTGCACTTAAATTTTCAAACAAATATACTTATTCCGATGCCCTTCTTATAGGTTTCTCTACTAGATGTTTTCTTCGAAATTCTCCGACTTCGATGGCAACACAGACTATGCATATCATCTACAACTCTATAAAACGTAGTGATATATAAAAATCAATGAATTTGAGAAGATTATTCTAAACTCTAGAAAAAGTATAAGTAATGTTCAATTTTTGTTTTAAAAGGACTTTATAATCAGGTATGTGAATATTTTTCATTATTAGAGAAGTTATAGGTTCATATATCACTGAACTTCTGTCAAAACTTGTTTAATAAACCCAAAATGGATGTTCTTTTCAGAACCTGTGTACATTTTCTCTAAACATTGATTTGTCTTATAGAAATTTAACTTCTTCTTCTTCACTGACGCTACAGTCAGACAGATTTGGGTTTTGGTTTGTCGGTCAACGGTAATTTTTTGCACACTTTAGGCTCATTAGACCGGGACCTACAGTTTAACGTGAATTCCGAACCATTCACAAATATTCATGCCATCGCCAGGATTCGAACCTGAAACCTGTGGTACCAAAGGCTAGAGGGCTACCCTGTTGGCCATCATGCCACTTCGAGACAGGAGATGTTTTTTTTTTACAGGGTAGGGCAGTCAGCCCGACTTCCAACTTTCTGCAGTCATATTAGACGCGGACCTACTGTTTTAAAGTGGATTCCAAATCACTACAAACATCAATGGTACCGCCGGGACTGAAACTCGAAACCTGGGGGTCACCGTGTGTCAAAAGAAATTTAACGAGTCCTATTATGGTGCACTAAATATAAAAATAAAGTTTTGCTGCACAAATTCATTGATTTTATAACGGCCAATTGTTTGATAATTACAATTGACATTTTCAATCAATTATTGAATAACTATATATGCAAAAATAAAAACTAATTATAGCCACATTAAAATAAAACGTCGATAAGGATAAAAAAAAATCCCTGTATTAAATTGTAAAATGAAACTCGGTAAATATAGCTTGTTTCTAATCAAGAAATTTACGTTAATTTTTAATTAAATAGCTAAATTAAATATTTAATTTTTGATTTATGGCTGCGCTACGATGTAAATTTAACAACATAAATGAAATTTCATCAAACCATTCACATGAGATACAGTTAATGAATTATTTAACTTTATACACCTGAATGCAAATAATAATTCATAGAATAATAGATAACATTCACATGTATACTAAAATGTATAATTAGACGCGGAAGACGTCAAAGAACAGCTAGAACCCCTCAATACATCGAAGTGTAAGGCGAAATCATGCACTAGTAATGGAATAAATGCTATTTGAAGTCAATAAAACATCTTCCTTGGAAAGTTTGAAGCCTAAAATCAATCAGCATAGTTACCAACCTACGGAATCCTACATCCACAGAAATTTAAAAACAGAAGCTCAAATCAGGCAATTACAATGTTTTCGGTTGTATGATTTGTTAGTTTATTTTATACATTAAGAACAATCTAAATTCCACTTCAATTATTCAGCGAAATAGGAATTTTATTAAATCCCTATTCGCAGTCATCATTTGGATTTAATAATAGAATGGATAGTTCTATTTTAAACTATATCATTGTCAATTTGAAGTTTCTGATTTGTAAACTGTTTTATTTTGTTAGATTCAATATATGACTTAAAATATTTTTAAAATTAAATATTTAAAATTTTCTTAATTATACTACAATCTGTCATGGTGGATTGAATCTCGTGGAAACTTTGGATAATCCGTAAGGTTGGCAACTTTGAGTCAGTGTAATGTCTCATTTAGTTTTTCTTTTACAGTAGTACACCTTGAAAGTTATTCACACATATATAATTAAAATTTACTATACGATATATCATGCTTACTACATTTTTATAATTCGTACGCTTAAAAAAAATATTCAAACATTTACAAATTGTCTTTACATTATTCTCGTTAATAACCATAGAATTTAACCCGCATACATACTTATCTTCACAGAAGTTTCATATACTACTCATATCCATACATATTTTGAAACACATATTAAATTGTCTCGCTTGCTTGTTTAAAAATTAGCGAGTTTTTTTTATTATTCCAAATAAATTCTTTATAATTTTAAAGACGAAATAGAAAAAAAACATTATAAAAAAAAAGTAAATTTTCAATAAATTATATACATATACTAGCACGACTTCAGAAAATAAAACCTATTAACTTTTTTGTATAGATTGAAGATGCTGCCTGGAAGAGATCTGAATTCATTCATCTCTAGAATTTGATTAAATAATTTTTTCCCCTTAAGTGTCATTGCAAATTCATTAATAAAAAACAGTGTTCAACGAAACATTCTCTCCTATAAATATATTATTTCTCGCCTCCTAAACTCATCCCTATAGCTATCAAGTTTCGAAACCTTCTTATTGACATGGGGGTAAAGGGAAACCTGACTGTTTCCTTATTGATCCATTGCCAACCAAAAATGCCTCTCTCTCATTTGGCGACAACAAAAATTCTCCAAATTTCTTTCTCCTCTAAATTTGGCCGGGATTTTTTATTGGTAAAATTACAAAGAAATTTTTCAATTAAAATTTTAGGTGCCTGCAATTCATCAATTAGTATGTTTTTTTTTATTTATTAATTTTACGTCTATGTCCATCCAGTACAAATGGCCGTTCAGTGCAATAGCTTAAAAAATAGTCAACCATGAAAAATTCGCCAACCACGAAAAATCGCCAATGTGGCGTAATATCTACTTGGGTAATTTTTTTAACGAAAATTGATCCATATTCAAAATTTTTTCAGTTGATTTGGGCTTTGTATTAATACATATCATTGCCAATTTTAGTGAAATTTGGATGCAAACTGAGGCCGTGCATAGACAGGCATACATATACACTACACAAATTTTGATATATATATATATTAGTATGTTAGAACAAAATACTTTATTTATCTCATCTAAGAAAAACTTTAGCAACTTAAAATTTTAATTTCAATAGATGAGCTAAAGCGCAAACTGTCATACTTTTTTCTTGTATAAAAATGTGTAAGTTTTAGCTTTTTTAACAATTAAGAATTAAAATAATTAAATGTCGGTAAAGAAATGTTAAATAAGTTTGTATAAATTAGCTCTTTTTATGGTTCTTTTATTAAAGCTATTAAATTAAAAAAAATAATGTACATATAAATCAGCACTATACCTAATAATCTGATTAAAAATTTAAGTCTTTAAAGTATAATTAACTATTAATTTAATCCATAAAACCTTTCTTTCAAAATTACTTTCATTTTCTCCTCAAGATATGCTTAATAATGTACTGAAACATTACTTTGAAAAAAAATTGTAAATCCATAATAATAAACAGTAAAACCATCCTTTTTAATTTATCCAAATCCTAAACAATTATTTTCATTCGTTGTTAATAATGCCAAACTGTACAATTTAAAGGAAATTTGAAAATATCTTGGTAATTTGTGGTCCACAAATATTCCAAATCTAAGTATTTCGAATACCAAGAAAATAATTTAACATGAATGACTCGCCAAAGAAAATAAAATGTCTGCAATTAAATGAAAGAGTAACCTGATACATTCTTTCTCATAGATTGAATACGATTTTATACAAAGCTTTGCTAGATCTCAATACAACCTTGTGTCTGTCAATCTAAAAAAAAAAATTAAAAGAAACAAACAAAAGAATAGAATAAGAACTACCTGGACATCATATATCGATGAAATATTACAGTGACAGAACTGACTAGACGGCCATTTGCGACCCGTTTCACTCGCTGTAAGAAAATGGCGAATCCATGTGCTCGTATTTCTTCTTGGAACACTTTTTTCTCGCCATAAAGACATCGATTCAAATTTTTTTCTTTTCTTTTTTGTTTCTTCTGGTTCCTCGAACCTGGTTACGCAAAGAATTTCCTTCTCCGGAAGGAATGGAGCAAAGACATAAATCCACGATGCTCCCCAAACCAGTTTTGTTCCCAAAGGAATCCGATACTTTTTTTTATTTGTTTGTTTGTTTGGTCGGTGTGTAATGGTTCAGACTTTTTCAGAGACCAGCTCTGCAGCTGGGGATACTCTGGATCCGGGCGAGTCCGTGCTGTCGAACTTCATGTAGATGTTCTTGATGACCGGACTCTGGTTGGTGGTGGTCTGGCTGAAGAATCCTCCGTGTTTCGGTTTCAGGTGGCGATTGTTCACCTCCATGTGGACTATCTTCATGAATTCGATTTGGGATGCAAGTTTCTGGACTTCTTCCTGCAAGAAGAAAAAAGATTTCAAAGCTCTGCTCACATGGTTCTTACGCACTTCATTGTGTGGATTACCTTCGAATTCACTCTTGAGACCTCTTCTTGAAAACATTCTGTTGAAATATAGTTAAAGCCTTTAATGTAGTAGTTGTTCATTTTATTATAGGCTATTTTACTAAATTAGATCAGCGGAAAAGTTATGTACATTTTCATGCAAAAAAGGAAGTTTAAATACTGTTTACAATTGTTTATATGGCTGTTGTCTATTTTGATGCGGATTACTTTTATAAATCCTAATTGGATGGCTTGTTTTTAAATCTTTCTGCAAAACAGGTGTTAAAAAGATTTATATGGTAAGGTTATCGACGATTTTCATATATTTGATGTGGAAAATATTCGATTTTCTCTTTCCATAAATGACATCGAAAAGTATTAGTTAGTATTAACCATCCAGTTAGGAATTACTTTCATAAATCCTAACTAGATGGTTCGTTTTTAAATCTTTCTGCAAAAGAAATGCTAAAAAGATTTCATATGGTATGGTTATAAATTATCTTCATATATTTGATCTGGAAAATATTGGAATTTTTCTTTCCAAAAGTGACATTTGAAAAGTTTTCAAGATAGCTGTTAATGTAATAAGTCTTTCACTTTCTCGTGGATTGTTTTCATAAATTATATCCTAGAGGCAAGATTTTGTACTTTTCCAAGCAAAATAAGAGTTTAAAAAAAGTAAGCTTTTATAACTGTCTGCATATTGAGTCTTTATCTCTACTTGAGCTAATTTTAGTTTCAAATCTTCGATTTTTATTGCTATTGTCTATTTATTTCAGTAAAAATACAAATTATGTTTAATTTTTTGAAAAAAAAAAGTAATGTTTCTTTAAATATTAGAGAAATCGGGCTTTAAGATAAGAATCATGATTAAGAACGATTAATACTTTTAAGTTAAAATACTATGAGTTAAAAGAAAAGCCATAATAACTGTCTGGTATTTACATTTAAGGGCTCCTTAAGAATTGCCATACCTTAAGTTCTTCGTTTTCTTGATACAGATCTTGTGGCTCCTCGTAGACAGGTCCTACGCCGTTCAAAGAAAAGGAAGCAGTGACACCTCTGGCTCTGGCCCGATTATCCCAGACATCCCCTTGGCCTTTGATTACTCGGTAGAACTAAAAGAGAGAGAATAATTAAGCATTAATCAAAATCTGGATTTACAGCCTTTACTTGCATTTGTGTAATCATTTTCTTCCGACAATTTATTAGACTTTCTTCAGATTCTACAGGGTGCAGTTAAAATATGTAGCAAAAATTTAACTGCAGGTAACGAGGATTGAAATAATTAGATTTTTCAATGGTATGTGTGTACAGAAGGGGCATACGAAATTTATAACTCGTGTTTGGTGCTCAAAAAGGCGACCATCAAAAATTATTCACGATTCAAAGCGGTGGTGCGTGGATTGGTGTACATCAGCAAAAATGTGGAGCATTTCACGCACATTACTAGGCCACATGTATGACATTTTTCTGCGTTAAATCTTGAAGGGACTTCTTTCCGATGTTTCTCAAGCTGTACACAAATGATCGTACTTCCAGCACGAAGGAGTCCAAGCTCAATTCAACAGGAATGGAAAAAAAATACCTCGACGCTACTTATGGACCAC
The DNA here is from genome assembly GCA_021605075.1 of Caerostris darwini. Classification (NCBI taxonomy): domain Eukaryota; kingdom Metazoa; phylum Arthropoda; class Arachnida; order Araneae; family Araneidae; genus Caerostris; species Caerostris darwini. The sequence goes on along the minus strand of BPLQ01012579.1, from coordinate 223,325 downwards.
ATTGGATCAGACTGGATGTGCCATTACCTTGGTCACCAGGATCGACATATTTAAGGATTTCTCCTTCTGCACATTAAGGTAAGAGCATGATCTATAAAATTCGCGTTGAGTCCGATGAAAATATAGTTGTCAGTTGCAACTGCAACTGTGAGAGACATTCTCAATACTTTTGCTAATGGATGACAATCCATGATGCCATACCGTGAATCTTGAATTGTTATTGATGGTTTCTCTCTATAGGGAACCTATTGTAAAGTGTTTAATCATTAGAATGGTTGTTTCTGTGGACTTTACCGGTCTTTCTCACTTACCTTTGTTCTTATCTTTCCTACATGCATTCTTACATAAACATTCCATTACAAAATCTTATTTCTTAGTCTTCTACTTACTTTACATTTTTGCCATATGTTCTAGAGACATCCTGTATAAATTATATTGTAGAAAGTCTATGCTAATGCAAATTCAATTATTGTCTTACTTATAATATATATTAACCACTTTCAATATTAGAATGAGTAGGCAGACGGCCTTGGCACACCATGGGGCTGTTGCGCCACTGATGATGATGATGACGACGATGACGATATTGTAGTATAAATAATATACCTGTATAGTATTTTTTAATAGATAATAGCCTCAAAAACATTATTCATTACTGCATTTATTCAAGAGATGATCAATTGGTGACATTAATATATTTAACAATTAATATATTTATTGATTTTAAGAATTGACATCGATTATAAATATTTTTTAACAAAAAGAATAATATGCTTCTAGAAATATAGTTTTGCTTAATTCCCAATCAATAAGAACAAATTAAAAAATGAGACATGTATGAATTGCAAACAAAATCATTTACATAATGATAGTCAATTTCACATTACAAACTTGATGCACTTTACGTTTTTTGGGAGCTCGCTCGTAGATGTAAAATCTTCAATAATAATTGAAAATTTAAAGCATTGGAACATTTGTACAACAAACATTACAGTAAACATTTTACCCTGTATAACTACTATATTAAAGTTAAAGAGCTCAAAATAAATTCAAAAATGGGTGAAATTAGTGTTGTGTCATTTGTAGCCAATGAAAGAGCTTATAATAAACTTAATTTATCCAGTCTTTTTTCTAGATTTGGGGTATTATTTAAAATAGTTTTATAATCTAGTGAAGTTCATTTAAGATGGTAAGGGACGCCAGAAGACTGTATCTTTAACATAGGTGCTTGCGTGGAAGTTGCGTTGCTTCATTTCACAATTTGAGCAAAGTTATTGGAGGGATATCAAAAAAGAAATGAATTGATGAAGTGGAAAATGATCTGAAGAAGATAAAGATCACAAATTGGAAAACCAAAGCTCGAGACAGTCGACTTGGGAATCGTATTGTTAGTGAGGCCATGGTCCAACATAGACTGTAGTACCGAGGAGTTAGTTATTGGAGAGATGAACTGATTGAGCAGTGAATGTATTTGCTGTGCAGGTAAGAACTTTTACATCACTTGTCCTTTTCTGAGCTGAATTTTAAAGAAAAACGATCATCTGTTCCATGTTGGCAACGTGTCCACCTACACCACTGTAGATGCAGGTAGGGTTGACTATTTTGTCTTTATCGCACTTTTTCTTATTTGGTAATACTCGACGCATTTGAGGCATCTTGGAAATCGCTTACAGTTGGAACTGGAGGGATTAGTTTCAAAATGTTTCTCCTTTTAAGGAGCAAATTCTGCAGGACTTTATAGAATTCGTAGAAAACGATAGACATTAGGAATTTTTGGAACATTTGTCGGAAAGCCATTTGCGCCGATTGTTCCCGAACTGTGGAATAGGTATATATTGAAAAAAAAAAAGCACTTCATAAAAAAATTTAGCAAATTTATTTAAATTTATAAATTTTAATAATTTTTTTTATAGGCTACCTTTAGCCAATCGAAGATTTAACAAAAATTCTAAACAGAGAAAGGTAGTTCACTAAGCACAGAACTTTGAGCTTAAGAAAAACCTTGAGATAGGTATGATTAAAGATTACAAATTGTGATGGCAAAATGATTGTGCATTATACCAGGATCGTTGTGATGCATTCTGAGTAACATCGAACCTACTGCATATCTTCCATTCTAATTGTGAATGAACTTAGATTAAAATGTCCTAGATTTAAAAACAATAACTATGATAACATTTAATTTATTGCAAAGACCACTGAATGCTAGTTTATAGAGTTAGGCTAAATATTAGTTTACAAGGTTTTGTTGGCCACTAAATGCAAGTTTACAGTTAGTTTAATTTAATAGGGATAGGCTGTCCGTGAAAATGTTTGAGAATAAATTGAGTTGGCCAATTTTGCTAACAAAACTTGTGTTCCAGCTTTTCTGAATCTAGTTTAGAAAAAAAAAACCTTTTGCTTTAAAAATAATTCTTAATATAATGTTGGGTTTCTAATACTCAGTGTCCTGTTGTACGAGACGGACTTCCCAAGAGTAGTCCATTCAAGGATGGAGGGTGGCCTGATGGCCAATTGGCTAGTGCTCTGGCCTTTGGTACCACAGGATTCTGGTTCGAATTCTGGCCGTGGCAGGGATGTTTGTCAGGGGTTCGGAATCCACGTTCAACTGTAGGTCCCGGTCTAATTAGCTTAGAGTGTGCACAAAATGACCGTAGAGCTCCAAACCAAACCAAGGATGGTGGGAAATAGGCAGCTTATATTGTGAAGGAGCACCCGTAGGTAGAAGTCTAACTTGGCTCCGTGTCGGTGAAGAAGGACAATACCTTCCGGGAGGACTTTTAGGGGTAACTACCCGCCTTTTTCGTATTACATGGGAGAATACCCGGAAAACTGCTGTCAGGTAGTTCGACTCACAAGGCAAAATTCTAAACATCTAAAACGCCATCGAGCTACTTGTTTTTTGAAACAGTTTCTACAACAAAGGCACCAGCATATTGAACTTCATCCTTAATGCTCTGGCGCTCGGTACGCAGGATTAGAGATCGAGTCCCTGGCGGTACCACGGATGTTTGTAGTGGTTCGAACTCCACGTTAAACTGTAGGTCCCGGTCTGTTTAGCCCTCGTGTGCACAAGATGACCGTAGAGCTACAAACCAAACCAATCATCGCTAATGCTCACCCATGTTCACCATGTCAGTGAGCCACGAGTCGGGCTTTGCATAATGTAACTAAGCAATAGCATCACGACAAAATTTCCTTTCGAAATATAAATAAATATAAAAACTACCATTTAATTGCTTAATTACAAGAAAATTTCACGATAATATCTTATATAACATAAAAATATATTCCAGTTTATAACTGCATTTTGATGAAGACACTGTTTTGCGTTAATTGCCTGGTACCAATAACAGTACTATTAGTAGTTTTTTATAACAATTATCGAAGAAAACTATCTGTTCCTTTTGAAAAGGGAATGACAAATTACGCCGAGTATGCTCCTGAACTATTTGTTGATCTTTCTCATCATCCATTGAATACAAGTTCATACGATGAAAGCAATGGTTAGTAATGATGGATTATGCGAGAAAAATCGATATGAATTTGGAAGAAGCAGATGAAACATAGAGCTTTCTTTTGTTAAAAATATTGCAATAGAACTGCTTTCTTCCATATATGAGCATGATCGTTTTTATGAGAAGGTTTGTAAAACCCTTTGTTAAAAATATTAAATTTAAACCGAATTCTTAAAATGGTGATCTTTTTTCTAATATATTTATTTTGCTTAAATTAAAAGTATTAATTATAGTAAAACAAATCTAATAAATATTTTTACTGTACATAATAAATATAAAATCAATAAAATCTAGTCTTAATTACAATTAAACTACAATTAAATCCTAATTATAATTAAAATTGCAATTACTTATTCTAATTAATAATATTTCTAAAGATCGCTAGGGAAAAATAAAGATTATAATAAGTATTTTAACTGGTACAAGACCTAGATTCCTAAAAAGCTTTGATTTTTTATCAAATATTTTAATATCATTTTACAGCACTGATAGGTTCGTATTGTTATCATAAAAACCTTCTTCTGCTAGTTTAATTATGTTTTATTTAACTATCAACAAAAATTTCTAAGAGCCTCCGCCTTCGCTGTTGTTTAACATTGCTTTCTTTTCTCTACTAGTTGGGCCTTGTACAGTTATTCATTAAGGGCGGTTGCGTCATCCATGACGTCAGCGCTGGCTGCGCCATCTATCGTTAATAACATTTATAAAACATAGTCAACAATATATTGCGTGTCTGGGGCCTGAATGGCCTAGTGGATAGCTTTCTGGCACTCGGTACCACAGGATTAGGGTTCGAGTCCCGGTGGTGCCATGGATGTTTGTAGTGGTTCGGAATCCACTTTAAACCGTATGTCCCGGTCTAATAGGATCGTAGAGCGTTGCGGGGGCATTATTACTCCGCGTCCGTGATTTATAAGTTACACGCGCCCCCTGGGTAATGCAAAGTGAGTAACATCTGTGCAGCGCTTGCCTTAAGGCATCCAAGACAGCCGTCTAAGTGTTTGACAGTTGTATTAGAAGAAAAAATAAATTGCGTGTCTTATTATATGTATTTCCTTTTCGATCGTGATGAAAATTGATTAAAGGAGAATATAAAATATCATTTTAACCAAGGGATTTATTAGTTTTCAGATAGAAAAATAACTTCGGATTGTCCAAAGCTGCATAATTGTTGTATAAATTTTTTTTTAAATGATAACTATTTCACAATTCTTTAAAAAATAAATGTATATTAATATGTTAAGCGCTTACGGCCCAAATTAAAAATTCTCAGATAACATTCAAGTTCTGTTTCTTATCCCACTTGGACGACAGCAACATCTAGACCCTGTCCATGTCCAGACTAGTATCCTGTGGTCTCATGGAAGGAGGGAGGTGGGGTAACTTTTGTTGTGATGGAGCACCCGTAGGTAGAAGTCTGACTTCGCCCCACTGAAGGAGAAGAACAGTGCCTTCCGGGAGGACGTTTAGGAGTAAACACCCCGTATTTGCGTATCGTATGGGTGAAAACTCCTCCACGTAGTCCGACTCACGAAGCAAGATGCTGAACATCACAAATGCCATCGAGTATCCCCGTGTTTTGAAACAACGCCTACGACAAAGCCGCCAGCGTATTGAACCTCCACCCTAATGCTCACCAGCGGCACACGTTGCCATTGGTTGCCACGAGTCGGGCACACATTCAAGCACTAAGTCTAATGAGGCGCTATAGTAGTGGAATGGTAAAAAGCAAAGTTTTGAATTTTAATAGTTAATGTTGCATTACTTTTCATTGAAATTTTTTTAAATCCAACCTGAAGATCAGTGTAGAGAATGACGAATCATGGTGGTTTATATGATGATTTCTCATGTTTTTTGATTTTGAAATTTCTTTTCCCGGAAAAGCATATTACTAAATATAAATTTGTCACCAAAATTGCAAAAAAAAAAAAAAAAAAAAAAAAAAAAAACCCTACTAAATTTGAGGTATCCTTCTTAATTAGTATACAAAATAATGTATAATTATTTTTAGTGAAAAAAAATACTTATTTTACCACAGGTAATAAAATGGATTTAATGTCTATCTTGTAAAACATTCATTATTAATTAAAGAGCTAATTATTAAAAAAGTGCAACATTATGAATATAATAATTTTTTTAAAAATTTAAATGTAAAAGATTTTATTATATGCTTTTTACATAAAAAATTTGCTTACAGATTTTTAGGAATGTGTTAATTGTTTATTCATCACAAACAAAAACCCTGCCCAAAATAAAAAAATTCCAACAAAATGGACGCGATGTCTCAAGGCAATATGTCACGACTTTGAAGAGAAATAAATTCTTTAATTAGAATTTTTAAATAATAGTTACGATGGGACGTCAAAAGGTTTCACGCTTAGTTTGTAGCCAGCAGCAAATACCAGAAAAAAACTGCTTATATATGCAGAGAAAGAGAGAGAGAGAGCTAATCTTGGCTTGATCTCGACAACTGACTCTATTCTGCGATTAAAAAAACATCTAGGTAGTCTAGTACGAAGGCAATGAATGTAGAAGAATATGACTCAGATATTTGAATGATTCTTCGAGTTTAGAGGGATATTACAATGAATCGTTCGAAGTATTTTTAGTGGAAAGAACGGCAAGATATCATTGTAAGATTAGACGAAATCATCAAGGCCTTCAAAGAGATCAACTTGAAAAAAATCGTCAACTTGTATGTGAGGAGTCAACAAACGCTCTATACTAGTGGAGGCAACAAACACTCTATACGTCGAATCGAAGCCTGCAAAAGTACTTACAGAAGAATGTTGACACCCTTAGAAAAGACTTTCTTAATACACTCCTGCAGTGGCAGCTAATGTTGAATGAGCTGTATTGCTGTGCAAGTTTTGCACTCCGAATTGGAAAATACTCCGCAATGTTACTTATAGCATGCTGTGAATGTTCTGTTCTTTAGAATCAATGCGCTGGAGATGTTTGTCCTGAAATTTTTTTTCTAAGGATAACAAACTCCAGAAGTGTCATTGATACTGAGAGAGCTGTTTTGTGGTACTTGTACACCAAATTGAGAAATACAAAATTGCTGCCGATAGTTTGTGGCAAATGCCCTGTTCCTTACTGTTGTTTGCAGATAATTTTGAATTATCATACATTTCTAGAGTGCACGAGGAGATAGATCTACGAGGAGACTAATGTTTGGTACTATTTCCTGTGATATAAATTATTAGTTAATAAACTGTTTCTCAAATTAGGATATCTCAGCTATTATTAACTGTGTAACTTAAGTATAGATTTGGTTTGTTGCTCTACGGTTAATTTGTGCACACTTTAGGCTAATTAGACCGGGACCTACAGTTCCGAACCACTAGCAAACATATATGTCCCCACCAGGATTCGAACCTGAAGCCTGTGATACCAACGGTCAGAAAGCTAGCCAATTGGCAATCAGGCCGCACTCGCAGAAGAGCTTGCCAAGCCCAGAAATATTCCCCTGGCAAACTCTACAAAATGATCTGAAAATTTCATAATTTTTTAAATTGCTAATTCTGTGCAAGTCAGTAATATATTTTCTTTGAATATCTCGTGCATTCTAGTGGACTTTTTTATTTTGCTCACGGAAATTGATTTCAGTGATGAAGAAACGCATAATATTGCCAAAAACTCAAAGACAAATAATTTAAGTGAAAAGCACACATACAGCTTATTTTGCATTTAAACATTAAATGAAATTATTTCTTTTGTTGTTTATTTTGAAAGTATGTTATTGACAAGATAATAAACAAAGCTAGTTAGAAAACTGTTTGATATCATAGAGTAGTAATAAAATATTACACAGCAAAATTTGTTAATTGAAAATATAAAGGCCAAATATTTAGAAAGAGCATCGCCAAGAGCTTAGAGTAGAAATAGGAAACAATAAACATTGTTGCCAAAAATCGCCAAGCTATCATATGTATTAAAGTACAAAGTAAAAGTTACGGGAAATGATCACGTGAGGACTATGTTTACCCCAAATTTGCAACGCAATATGTTCTCTATTATATTACTACTCTATGTTTGATACCGCTTCGTGTTATACTAACAAATCCTTTCACTATATGCATTGCAATTTTGTACAAGTAAAATATAATAAAAAGAGTTAACGTACCTTTGGTCCGAAGATGAGTATGACTGTAACCGTGGTGCTGAGCTGGGTGCGCACGAAGCCGAACAGGTACTTGATGTCGGGGCCAGCGGTCGGCAGGATGACCAGACTGGGGGAAATGAACAATCTGTCAAGCACATGCTTTTAATACTTTCAACTTGAATATTTAGGCACTGAATATTGCAATTGCATTCATTATAAAAGTTATGCAAAAATGTTACAAAGTAAGCCTCATATCAAGTTCGTATTCATCCTCATAGTAATAATCATTCGAAATATCAATCAAATTATTAGAAAAGGGTAATCTGTGCTAAATATATTTTTGTTGAATAGTGTACAATACGCATTTACAAAATTGTTTTCCTCTAAGTAATCGCTTCAAACTGACACCATGATGTACCCTAGGTATTGCTGAATTTGCTATGCATCCATTTTTTCTGTGGGGAATCGTCTCTGGTCAAGTTCCAAACATTTGAAAACATCACTAGTTAAAATACTGCATGCGTATTCTAGGTATTCTAGTAAAAAAAATATAATTTCATTGTATCTCTCATTAAGTTTGCAATTAATTATCCTTGAAATATCTTCTGAGCGCTATTCATCTCAAAGTTGACGTTCATTCATTTGCTTCTCAGTTTTGCCATGTTCTTTTGCTGCAATAATTTAAAACCCAGTTATAACACATTTTTTTCTTCTCGAAAGCAGTAATCAGTTGGTTACAGATCACTAAACCATGAGGATGTCAATATCCAAAAGTTATGTATGTCAGGAAAAGCAGCATGTTAAGCAGTTACCAGTTGGTAACAGATCATTAAAGCATGAGAATGTCATTATAGTCATGTTAATATAGTGCTGGTAAGTAATAAAAAACAGCATGTCAAACAGTTGTCAGTTGGTAACAGATCATTAAACCATGAGGATGGCAAGTTAATGCAGTGTTTGTGTATATCGAAAAACAACCTGTTAAGCAGTTGCCAGATGGAAACAAATCATTAAACTAGGTGGATATCATTATCATATTAATATAGTGTTTGTGTGTAATGAAAAGCACTATGTTAAGCAGTTGGTAACAGATAAAACCATGAGGATCTCATTATCCTCATGTTAATGCAGTGTTTGAGTGATGAAAAATAGCATGCTAAGCAGTTACCATTTGATAACAGATCATTAAACCACGATGATGTCATTATTCTCATGCTAATGTAGTGTTTGTGCGTAATGAAAAACAGCATGTTAAGTCAGTTGGTAATAACATCATTAAATATCATTATTCTCATGTTAATGTGACATTTGTGTATAATGAAAAGCAGCATGTTTAACTTGCATGAAAAGTAAGTTTAGTATCATTTACTTTTATTAAAATAACTCTAGAGTCTTATTATAAACTAACGGCAATGGATCAATATATTATTGCTAACAAATGGTAGAATTAATGATTAACATTAACATGAGAATAATGGATGGTAGACTATGACAAAATTTATTAAAAACCTTTTTGTAGATGGGAGAGCATTAATTCATACAAGCATAGGTTTTGAAGTTTAATGACTGCAAACGGAGTTCTTTCTTGATTTTTAATTAAAAATACGAAGGAAACAAATAAAAAAATGGCGATGAAATTTAAAATCAGAGGCAATTTTAAAATTCATAAATTAGTTAGTGGAATATAATAGATTTTTCATCAATACTAAGCCATTTCATCATCAGTTACTGCGATACATTTCGACAATAGCATCTAAAGTATTTATCGGCTGACATTACCCAGAATAATCAGTATTATTCTCATTTATAATATGAATATAATTTTTTTTACTGCATCATTAAAACGAAATTGAATTCATTTGATGTGTCTCTACAAGAAACAGACGGGGGATAATTGTAATGATACGTAATTATACCAACTAATTTGTTCACTGAAAAAAGATTGATACTGAAAAAAGCATCAGTCAGAAATTAGTCCTATATTATTAAGCATATTTGGAAAAAAAAATCAGCATTACCAAGATGCATCGAATATAGAGATTTTCACTCTATACATTGAATCTGTATTGTCTTTCTTCCCAGAAACCTTATAACAACTTCCATTTATATTTAATTCATAATCAGGTTTTTATATCACTTCATAAAAGAAACAAATTATCAATTTGAACAATTTGTTTTTAAGATAATGGCTATGAAAACGAAGCTGTAAAGCATTTTTGAACTTTATTTTCAAGAAAGATAAATGCATTCTTTACAAGTATGTTTTAACATTTTCTTGGAAGTTCTTTATTTAATGAAAAATAATGAATGTGCTATGTTTCTCTAAACTCTTGAATAAACTATATTTCAATGGCAAAATATTTCTTTTGTTGTTTACTTACTCACATTTAAAGAATATACTATCAGGCGAATTTTTCTCATTTGAAAGAAACTCTGAACTACTAATTACATCTTTTGGGATCGAATGAAAAAAAAAATTAATAAAGCTCTTGACGTTCTAAAGGTCTATTTTTATCTGGTGCATAGCCAAATATTACAAAAAAAAAAAAATTCTTTTATGAGTTACTTTTTAATTAAGTAAAAAAGAAATTTTTTTTTTTTTTGAAATGAATTTTTTTGAATGAAATTTTTGAATTTGGTAAGCGTTCGCGGAGTGATAATTTAAATTTATGTGACAATATTATTTTTAATACTTTTTTTTTGTGTTGAAATGTTTGAGCGCGTCATCTTGAAATTCATTTTTTTTACATTCTAAATTCTTTTTATTTATAAAAAATGATTTAAAATAATGTGCGATGTGTAATCGTCTGTCAAATTTGCCAAACGATTTTTAATTCTCCTGCACAATTTGCCAAAAGATAATTTTTAATCGCTACTTTGCATTCGAAATTGGAACTTTGTTTGATTTATTTGTACTTTCTACAGACATTTTTTTTAAATAAAATTTATCAAAATTAAAAATATTTTATTATAATTTTATAGGTGAGCAAACTCTGATTATATCTACTAGTAATGGATAAAAATAAGTCTTCAAATAGCTGAAGGAAAAAAACAAATTATAACAAAAATGAACTAAAATAAATGAGCCCACTAATTTCCAAAAAATTTTTTAAATAGAAATAAATGAACTTGTCATCATTCCTCTAATAATTTAAAGAGTAATTCATTGAATTACTCGGAGATTACTTCCTCTTCATTCGTCGAATTACTTGGGACTACTTCATAGAGTCAAAAAAAGACAAAAAGAACGTTTTCTTGAATGTCTTTTTGAAAGACATTACATTTTAAATGAGAGAAAAAACAGAAAACCCATCATCAACGAAACGTGTAAATAAAGCTCATATTCATCAATCGTTTTTAATTGGCTCTAATTAATCTGATGTTAATCGAATATTTTACCACTTGCCATGACCCCTTTTCTTCCGACTTTATAAATTGCCATGCTATGACTGGTTGAGCTTGACGAGTATGGAGGAAGGTGTTAGCTCCCTAGATGTCATATTTGGTCATAATTGCTGTGGTCCAATTTCACCCACAGCATTCTCAAAAACTGTAAAAGGGCATTTAAGTTCTTGGTACAGTGATGGGCTTTGGCTTAGTAGTAGTAGTTGCGATTTAATTTCAACAACTATCTTATTGTAGATGATTATTTTACCATAATGCGTTAGGGTTATAAGAATTTTTGTTTTGGTTATTACCAGTGTTATTTTTCGTTTTCAATTAATTAGTTAATTAAGTGAAACCAATTTTTTTATGCCGAGAAAGAAAACTCTCTTGCAGTTCGCTATCATGAAAAAAGAGTACATGTCATCACCAGCCACATTACTACATCGTTCAGGGACATTAAATGTTAAGTACTATTAAAAGAGAAGAAGCACTTACTGTATCATGACCATTATGATGTTGACGATCGTGATGCTGTGCACAGCCCAGCTGATGTGCTTGGCCTCGTTGAACACCGACTCGGCGTTGCGGACATTGTAGCACACGCGGATGCCCCACAACAGGAACAGGAACTCCCCTGAAACAACATCAAGTTATTATATGCAATATCAAGCATACTTCATTTCAACAGATTTTGTCCATTTCATACTAAACGCCATTATCTGGGTTAAATTTTAGACTTGTTCCTAAAAATATTCACATGTTTAATGTATGACAACCAGTTTAACTGACTAACTTGTTCATGTGTGAAACTGGTTGTCATATATTAAACTGACTAACTTGTTCATCTGTTACACTGGTTGTCATATATTAAATTGACTAACTAGTTGTGTTAAATAGGTTGCACTGTCCTTGACATCTGTGTAAAATTTCACTTCAAACATATATTAAACTGACTAATTTGTTCATGTGTTAAACTGGCTGTCATATATTAAACTGATTCTCTTAAAAAAAGTTCAGCAAATTGCTATAAACAACTGTCTATAATACATAAAAATAAATAGTTTTTTTTTTACGTTTCAAGACTTGTTGTCCTTTGAATTCAACATACTCCGAAATGAATATTCGTCATAGTTTGGTACACATTTATGCATTGAAATAAATTCCTCAGAATGTCAGAAACAAACACAATAGAACTGTTAAATATAAAGAGAAATCGAAACTAATGCTGTATTTGAATGAAATTAGTGCTAGTTCTGTAATTTTTTTTAAACTTTTCTGTTCTGTAGTTTAGTGTTGTAGCTGAAATATATTGCCTTCCTAATAAGCCTAAATGTCATATTAAAAAATTCCATAATGCAAATGTAGAATTGTATATAATATATATATATTACTGTGTCCAAAAAGTAAGATCAATTTTCAAATTAAAATTCCCGGGGCTTAAGGAATTTCAATTTTTTTTCCTGTTTTAGGTTGCTGGCATTGTCCTTGACATCTGTGTGAAATTTCACATCAAAATATTCATTAGTGTTTGAATTACGTTTGGCTTCGGGAGATGCTAAAGCTGATTCTGGCGATTTTTGAAATCTCTGAATTAATTGAGCAAAGAACTTGCATTAAATTTTGTTTACGGAAATGTATAGAATGTTGCAGAAGGCATTCCGTGAGCAATTCTATATGTTAGAAAGAAATGTTTAGAAGTAGTATGAACAGTTCAAAGAAGGCAGAGAACGCGTTGAAGACGAAGTCTGGTCGATCATCAATCTCAACCGACGAAGCTCACGTCCAAAAAAATTAAAGATTTGGTGTTTGCAAACCGTCGATTTACAATTAGAGATCTTGCTGATGATGTTGGAATTTCAAAAGGATCTGTCAATTTCACTTTGGGCCTCAAACGCGTCAAATCTCGATTGGTACCGAAAACACTGAATGCGCCAAGCTTACACTGCATCGATTCTTCGTGACTTTTTCACCAAAAATGAAATCCATATCGTTCCACAACTACCGTATTCACACCATGCGACTTCTGGCTATTCCCTAAACTCAAAATACCACTCCGAGGACACTGTTTTGAGTCGGTTGAAGAGATTGAACGCGAATCGACGAGCGCTTTGAAGGCCATCTCTGCCGATGACTTTTGAGTATGCATTGAGGATTGGAAAAAAGTTGGCCTAAGTGTATTGTGTCCGGAGGGGATTACTTTGAAGGCGATGAAATAAATTTGGAAGAATAAATAAAGAGTTTTTGAAAAAAAAATTTATCTTACTTTATGTGCACGGTAGCCTATATTGTATTGGGTGAATTTTGTAATATTAAAATAACTCTGTTTTAAGTTTTCATTAGAGCACAAAGTACACCTCTCGGAATAGTTTGGGATGATCTTAAGTGCGTCGTACTTTATTTGGATGATTTAAAAGAGCTTTTTTATTATTGGTTGTTTACTTGATATTGAAATTATTTAAATAATTTTAATATAATTTTCATCAAAATTTACTTTAATTGTTTTTAGATTCAGTTAAAACAAGCAGTTAAATGAAAATTTATTAAAACGATTAGACAATCAAAAAGAGTAACAAAAAATTTCTTTGAAAAAATATTGATAATAATATTTTACAAAACAAATACGTGCATTCTTTCTGAAAATAATTTCTTTTAAAATATTATATAAGATGAAAAAATATATTCAAGTATATATATTCAAAGCTGTTTTAAATGAAATGATCAAAAACTGTTATTCTTTGAAATGTAGTCTTCTTATTTATTTATACGAAACATTTGTGAAATTCAATTTTGTTATATATATATATTTTGTTAATAAATTATTAGTTCGAAAATATAAATATTTTCAATAATTAAATTTAAATAATAAAAAAAAATAATATTTGAAGAAATTAAATAAAATGAGAAAATTCTTTTTTTGAATAAAGAAATATTCTGTTAAGAAATCTTAAGAAATAAAAAACACTAAAACTTGTCCCTGATCAAATAGGATTCTTGATAAAATGGTGTTATTGAATTATTTATTAAACCGAATGAAATTTTTAAAGCATTTCTTTTTTTAGTATTGGCAAAATAAATGAAGCTTTGTTTTGTCAATGTTAAATAAGCGATAACATAATTTTTTTACTGAAAAGAACTACATTATTTACTGAATAAATTAATTTAAATTGTTTATCGTAACTTTAATTCTTCAAATGAAAGTATCTCAATTTTTTTTTATCGGATATTATTTTAAATAAAACAAAACAAATTTATCTACGCAGTTTGGAACTTAATCTTGCTTTCTGAACTTTTTATTTTTTTACAACAATAAAGTTTTATTAAACAAAAAACATTATTAAACTTCTTCATTTAAATTTCAACATTATTGTTTGGAAATATATTACGTGTAAGTACATTTAAATTTTGTATTATTATTCCTTTTTGTGATTATCTTATGGAACATCATTTAAACTTTCTTTTCTGACTTTTTTTTAAGTATTCCAGTATGTTTTATGAAAGAATAATTTTTATTAAAAGAAATCAATTTTTAAAGCTGAAAGAAATTAATTATTTAAAATAAAAAATAAAAAAAACTTTTAAAAAATGTATCAGCATTTTTAAAATTGAATATTAAATATTTTTTAGCATCTAATTAATATTTTTTTACAGTTCAATTAAAATTTTGCCAAATATATTGATTTTGGTTAGGCGCTTAAACAAAAATATTCAAAATTTTTAAATGCCACATATTGTATGAAAATTTATGTTCTCAGGTTTGTATTTTAATTATTTAAAAATAATTGATATTTGTTTATAATGTAGATAAAATTAATTAAATAAATTAATTAAATTAGTTAATTAAAGTGATTAAATTTCATTTTATGGCTTAAAACCGATTCAATTCATACTTGAGGACATTTACAGCAATATAAATGGCAATTAACAAGAAAGTTGATTTTGATCAGTAAAAGATTATTTAATTACTTTTTCTAAATATTTAGGTCTGAAGTGACTTGTTTAAGCACGATAAATCAGTAGTCCAGAAGAAATCCATTCAGTTGGTTAGAGGAGAAGGGTTCAAACTCTTCAAATGCTTTACAAGTGGCGCAGTATGCAGTTACCAAATAAGAGGGTTCAAGTTCAAACCCGATGATGGCGTCCGTTATAATCACTGTTTCAGAAACGAAATGACTTGATGGCAATTGTAATAATACGTTTAAAGCATCTCGTATCGATAATAAGATTGACTGGTAAGAATTTTCCTGATTTTCTGTCTCATAACACACAAATGCAGACCAGTTACCCTTAAAAGGTTTCTGGAAGGCTTCTTTATCCATTCTGTATTTTCGTAGGCTCAATGAGATAAAAAACAACTCCACTTTATATGCAGATCATGAGTTTTTCTTTTACGGTGGTAAAATACTACTACAACTAGTGCTACTACTACTACTACTAAACGATACCACATCACTGTACCTAGAGCTAAGTTGCCCCTTTACAGTTTGGGAATGATGTGGGTGAGAGAAGTCTGACTGGCTCTGTGACGCTCTTCGGTCATATGAGACTGGGACCTACGGCCTTAAGTGGATTTCGAACCACTACAAACATTCATGGCACCGCCGGAATTCGAACCCGAAACCTATAATACCCGAGCGCAAGTCACTCTGCCATCAGCCTCCCTATTGGTAAAATGCTGGTATTCGGATTTCGTTAACGGATTTCGTTAACGGATTTCTTTTGTATGTACTGAATAACGCTGACTATCATTATAATGATAGATGATCAACGCTCTATCATTATAATGATAGATGTATAATTTCAGGCCAAAATGTTCAGCAACAGAAAACAACAACATATTTAAGCCAGGAAATCTTTCATGTTTTGTCCTTTCGTCGACATTCTATAATCATTCCTTTAGCGGATTCAAGTAAATAGACAGTGAATCGTCAACTTATCTCGTGACATTTTTCCTTTGGTTACTGCAAAAACCATAAAAATTGTCACGTGACAGATTGCTAAAAATAAAGTTTTATTAAAGTTAAGTTAAAGTTGCTTTTTATTTGCTAATAGAAAAGAATGAAAATTCAGACGCCAAACATTTTTGTATTATAAAGCCGCGCTGGCTTTCAACAATTTGGCAACAAAGTAATTAACAAAAAAGGGTTACTATATTACTGTGTCCAAAAAGTAAGACCAATTTGTTGGTACTATCCTTGACATCTGTGTGAAATTTCACGTCAACATATTCTTTAGTGTTTGAGTTACGCTTGGCTTTGTGAGATGCTAAAACTGATTCCGGCGATTTTTGAAATGTCTGAATTAATTGAGCAAAGAACCTGAATTAACTGTTGTTTGCGGGGACATATAGAATGTTGCAGAAGGCATTCAGTGAGCATTACTATATAGGAAAGAAAGGTTTAGAAGTGGTATGTAAAAAAATGTAAAGAAGGCAGAGAACGCGTTGAAGACGAAGAGCCCTCTAGTCGACCATCAACCTCAACCGACGAAGTTCACGTCCAAAAAATTAAAGATTTGGTGCTTGCAAATCGTCGATTTACAATTAGAGACCTTGCTTATCATGTTGGAATATCAAAAGGATTCGTCAATTCCATTTTGGGCCTCAAACGCGTCAAATCTCGATTGGTACCGAAAACACTGAATGCGCCAGCTCATACTGCATTGATTCTTCGCAACTTTTTCGCCAAAAATGAAACCCATATCGTTCCACAACCATCGTATTAACACCGTGCGGCTTCTAGCTATTCCCTAAACTCAAAAGACTACTCCGGGGGCACCGTTTCGAGTCGATTGAAGAGATTCAGCGTGAATCGCGGCGCGCTTTGAAGGCCATCCCTGCCGATGCCTTTTCAGCATGCATTGAGGATTGGAAAAAACGTTGTCATAAGTGCATTGTTCCCGGAGGGGATTACTTTGAAGGCGAAGAACTAAATTTGGAAGAATAAATAAAGAGTTTTTGTAAAAAAAAAAAATAATTGGTCTTACTTTTTGGGCACAGTAGTATGAAAAAACCTTTTCTAAATTTTCTGAAATAAAGCAAATATAATACACTAAACTAAACAATTTTCAGATGGTAAAAAACCTCCATTTTATTATACGCAAAATGCATTTGCCTTTCTTTTAAAACTAAAAAGTACTACATTTACATAATAAGTACCTAGGTACGTCTTAAAATATAAATAGCTTATTTTTATGTCCGAAAAAAAACATAAGGTTTTTGGAAAAATGAACGGATATGTTTTTGCCAGTACAGATTCCCGCAATATGCTTAATGGACAAAATATTGATCGGAAATAATTCGGTCTCAAATGGTCTTTTTTCCGTGTAATACAGCACTGAAAGATAATAACAAGTTATGGAAATGCTTTTCAGTAAAGTCAGGAGAAAAAAAAAGCACCTGGAAAAAAGTCCACAGGAGAAAAAACCAGGCCGTTTATAAAACTGAATCGAAATATGTAAATAGCTTTCATAATGATCAAGGCTGTGTAAAAGTTCAGTTAGCGAAAATATCAAAAAGCTAAATGCCAAGTTAAAATCATTTGCAGCCCGTGTATTCAGGTTTTTGTTAGTAAAATTTGAGAGAATTAACATTCTTAAATGAGACAGACTATAAACATTAATTTTAATTTTTACAACATGAGTTTTGAACGAATAGATTATTAACTTATTTTAAATGCAAAAGTACATTTACATTATTCATTGTAGTTGATTTATATTATTCATGAAATAATTTTCATTATTTCTAATAAAAATGAAGATTTTCTTAATAGCTCTTATTATTATTTTTATTAGAAAAATCAATATTGTGCCTGTTTTTTTATTGTAGAGAGCAAAATTGTGATAACATGACATCATTTTGCTAAATTCGTGATAATTCTCATAACTAATCATCGGTGGGCTTGCTACTCTACAATGTATCTGAATTTGGAATGAACATTCCAACAGGGCATCGAAAGTAATTGCATCTTGTTCTCTTGAGCGTTCTTGAAGTACGTTCTACAAATATATCATACCTATCAACCAGCATAAGCATAAAACTTTCAGTTTAGCGTTATTTTTCCGGATTTTGAACAAGGATTTTCCAGTTTGCAAAACCAATGTTCAAGCTGAACTTTATGATAACAGTTGTATTGAATTAAAACTATTCGATGAATAAAATTGACTTGATGCCTCTAACAGTCTATTGTAATTCACGTGTGCAATGTCTCACCTATCGCTAGACTGTGGTCCCACCAGTTGTAGTCGCACTGCTTGAACTTGAGTCGCTCCCAGTCCTCAATGTAGACAGCTTCCGGGGGTGAGGAGATGGTCCATGTCCCCAGGTAGATGGCCATCACCAGGAGGATGGGGAAGAGCCACTGCAGCAGCTGCTTGTCCGTCAGCTTCAGCTTGTGGGCAGACTTGACGCGGTAGGTCAGAGATACCCTGCGAACGCAAACGTAAGATCACACTCAACACTTCCCATGAATTATTAACAATCAAAATTTTTAAAATCTTTCTATGTTTAATTAGATGCTTTTCCCGATCCATATTTTAACACGAGTGAACGGCTATTTACTTATAACTGGAGTGGAATCCTATATTAGGACTTCACAAATTAAAGAACAAAATATATAATAGTTTATGATTGATTAAAAATAGAACTTATTTGTAAAAAATAGGATAAAAAAATCTCAATAAGTTTTAACCCTTTGCACACGAGGGCTCCGCTCCGGAGCCCTCGAGTGCAAAGGGTTAATTAAGTATTACATTAACTGAATAAAACATACATATTTTTCCTAGTTTTGCAAATCATCTTGTTAAACGTTTATTGATATCAGACATATATTTATTTATAATTATGCCCTTTTAAATTGTCTATGGCCATGACCAACTATCATCACAAAAGTGTTTAACAATTCGACAAAAAGTAATAAAGAATATGCTCACCGCCACGTCTTGAGAAGGAGGGCGCTATACGTGAGACAAAAGCCCATGTGTCGCGTCCACTTGGTGGCTATGCAGCTGTACATGGAGAGAACGGGGAAAATAGCCGCCATCTGAAACATACAAACATACATAAAGTTATAAGGATGCAATCCAGAATATATATGTTCCAGATAAAATACTATTCAGGATATATGATCCAGTTAAAATAATATCCATAATATATGATCCAGATACAATGCAGAAGATATTTTCTCAAAAGTTATACAAGATATAGCAAATACTGGAATAAGTAATGTTTGCAAATTTCAGATATTTATTGATAGGGACTTTATTTTTGATGTAGTTGTAATCGTAAATCCCTTTGATAGTTTATTTCACTGAAAAATGAAAATGGAGGAAACTGCCTTATTTCAAATGCATTTCGCAAGCAATTTCAAACAAAACATCGATTTTGTTTCAGAAATAGTTTAGAAATCGTTACATTTCAAAAGAATATGTAACAACCTAAAAAACATAGTCTCTTTTTCTTGATTTTTTTTCTTCTAAGTTGAACGAGTTTATTAAGTTAAAGCAGAATTGAAAAATATTGGAAGTCTAAGATTATGAGGATTTCGAATGTTAAAAATGATATGGATTTCTCACCATATTACTTTAAGAAAAGATACAATACATACACAACAATTTAAAAAATAAATATTACATGATTTCAATTGATTTTCATTAAAATGTAATAAATTTCATCCTTTCGATAGTCCTAAATCTGGGTGTTATACTACAGTCGTTATGAAGGATGTCTGGGCTGATGATATTCAAAAGTAAAAATTTATATTGAGGAGACATCACATGAGTAGTTATAAAACTTAAACGTTTTCAGAAAGAGAGATATAAATGAAGTATTAGGGATAGTTATGATTCACAGATTTATCGGAAAGGAAAAGGAAAACAAAACAAAATAAAAAGTCAAAGAGGGGTTAGAACGAACAAAAGTAGAAACAATTGGTTAACTTTTTTTCTCAGCGTCGGTTAGCTAGAACATATACCTTAGCATTTTGGAGGAACATTCGTAGATTCCTCCAAATGTTATTTTTTTTAGCAAGATAGCATTCCACCCCATGTTTTTTAGGGGG
The DNA here is from genome assembly GCA_021605075.1 of Caerostris darwini. Classification (NCBI taxonomy): domain Eukaryota; kingdom Metazoa; phylum Arthropoda; class Arachnida; order Araneae; family Araneidae; genus Caerostris; species Caerostris darwini. Next base: position 203,259 of record BPLQ01012579.1, on the reverse strand, counting down.
ATGTATTACCGAGTTTTAAATAATATTTTTCCTGGATGTTACATTGGAATAGTAAGTTTCAGTGCTTGACCCCTCAAAACGCGGCTGTAGCTCCATTGCATTCCTTTATTTTTGGATTCATTAAAATGACTGAATACGTTTAGAAAGTTTGCAATTTCTTTGAAACCTCTTTTAAAAGAAAAAAGTTCTTTTTTTTTCACAGTCTCAATGATATTCTATCCCTTTCTAGATTCAAATGACAAATAAATAGCAAAAAAGCAAAATGTTTCGTATTTACAAATGTTCTTTTTTTCTAACTAGTAATTAAGAAATTCATGAAATATTGGAATTGATCTTTAGTATAGCTTTTTTTTTTGCCAAGAAATTTCCTTAAGCTAGATATTGCTCACAATAAAAATTAATGTTTCTACTCATACTGCTACTGGGATTGTCACGATAATTTATTTTCTTTAATTTGTTAATTTGCTCTTCATTGAAGACACTGAGGGAAAAAAAATTGCTAATTAAGACACAAAAAGAAATAAAATTTTCCCTTACAAATGAAAACAAAAGGTATTATTAAAGGAATTCTTTAATCCAGAATGTTTGAAATACAAGAATTGCATTGAATAAAGAAATACTTTAAATGATGCTAATTAAAAATAAATAAAAGTCATCTTTGAAAATATATGTGGATCTAGATGATCAAAAGGAAGAATATAGTTTTTGCTTGTTAATACATATATATTTTTAAATTTTTAGTTGGATTTCTAATTACCGTTCAATTAGCTTGATGCAAAAAATTCAATTATGAATAGCGTAAAACTCTTTTAGTGTTTTCATAGAATAATTAAGGATCTGTATAATTAAAATTTCATTAATGAATAACGATGAATATGTAATAGGCTACCCAAAAATTTAACGGAAAAAAAGTATGAATTGTAAATTAAATTTCTTTAGTAGGAGAATTTTCCAATAAACTAAGATTTCGCCATTTTTTTTTTAAATTTGAAATACCGTTTCAACGTCATTTGTTTCGAAATGTTTTTTAAAATTTTGAATTGAAATTAAGTTCTAAGCCATTACCTCTCTGAATTAAAAGAAAAAGATATTTAAATTTATATTAAAATTGAGTTCCTTTTATTTTAAATTCTCTGTGGGTTAAGTATTTATTTCGGAATTCTTTTTTAAAAGGATAGATAACAAAAATTTGGTGATTTAAAAACATTTTTAAAAATGTGAGTAAGGAAATATTTAACAATTATTACAATATTAATTAAAATATATTGGAGATTCCAGTAAAAAATGGTAGCCTGATGGTCAATTAGCTAGCTTTCTGGTCGTGGGTACCATAAGTTTCAGGTTCGAATTCTGGCGGTGGTATGGATATTTGTTAGTGGTTCGCAATCCATATTAAACTGTTTGGTTCCGGTCTAACTAGCCCAAAGTGTGTAGAAAATGCTTGTAGAGTAACAAGCCAAACCTATAAAAAATGTGATAACGAGTCTATAGTTATTTCCCCCTCGTGATGTTAAGAACCCATATACAAAAATGTAATTAGCACTATCATCGCCCCGACTATCTCTAAACTAAACTATTTGCTAACTTGAATCTGTAGTTTCGAATATGTATAATTTGTCTACTGATTTAGTATACACCTCAATGAGTAAAAATATCAAATACCATTTCAAGCATACCGCAATAGGGAAATCATACACACCATATTTGTATAACAAAGAAGGTGCTCTATTTTCGAGTCACTCGCCTAGCAACGTAATGTAGACGAAGATAGGATATTTTTGCCCATGGTGGTATTTTAGCTCATATAATTGTATATCCTACTTGTATACACTTCTGTGGGTAGAAATACCAAATACCATTTCAAGTATACGACACTAGGCAGATTATACATCATCATATTTCTATACCAAAGAATGTACTTTATTTTCGAGTCACTACTCTCGCATTATATGATCCCAACAATGTAATGGAGGCAAAGATAGGAAAATGTTTGCCCATAGTGAAGTTTTAGCTCATAGAATATATACTATACTTGTACACACTTCTATGGGCAAAAATATCAAATACTATTTCAAGCATACCACAATGGGCAAAACATGCACACCATATTTCTCAGATAACGAAGACATGATATTTTTGCCTATTGTGGTATTTTAGCTCATAGAATTATGCACTGTACTTGTATACACTTCTATGGGCAAAAATGCCAAATACCATTTCAAGTATACCGTAATAGGCAAACCATACACACCATATTTTTATACCACAGAAGGTGCTCTATTTTTGAGTTCCTCTCCTCGCATTACATGATCCCATCAACGTAGTCCAGACGAAGATAAGATATTTTCGCCCATAGTGATATTTTAGCTCATAGAACTGTATACCGTACTTGTATACACTACTGTGGAGAAGACACTACAAACCATTTCAAGCATATAGTAGGACATTATATACGTATATGTGTCATACATGAGGTTTAAACCAAAGAAGGCGACTCATTTGCTCACCTCGCAGTACATGATGACGCATCCCAGCAGCGTGATGCAGAGGAAGATGGGGCTGGCCACGTTGATGACTTTGAGCTTCCTGTAGCGGTACACGTAGAAGGAGAGCAGCAGGGTCAGGAAGATGCAGATCACGGAGATGGTCAACAGCGAGATCCTGCACAGACACATGTCATCAGAAGCATTATACACTCCTAAAATCACTTTTCAGAAATGAGAGTGTTTCTAAAGGTTCCGATAAAGTTGGATGATTGATTAGAAATGCTAAATAAATTAGTTATTGAAATATATGGGGGGAAACATCATGTGCTTGTGCTAGTGAGCGATATTTGACCGAAGGAGAAGAAACCAGAGACTTTATTATTTCGATTTGAAGCAATTCTTACCATATTTACTACACATTGTTATTGTAGTTCTTCTGTAATATGTGGTTTCAATTTAATAGGAATTTTCATATTTTAATCAATAAGTTCTAAAACATCTAAACCGCATCTTTCTTGCTCTATGGATTGATAGAGGTGAATTCATTGCCTGGCCACCAAGATCTCCTGACTTGGACCCACTAATTAGGAAAATCTTATTTTATAAGACGTCTGCTTAAAACTTCATTACAAAAGGTGTTTAATTAATAGCAGGCGTCCACGAATTCCCTGGAATGTTTGGATTGGTTCCCCAATCAATGTTTCACTATAACGAGGTTTTACTATCGCATACAGAAACAATTTTAAGAATTTGTAACTGCAACTGTAACTGTAGTGTCTTAATGTCTAATAAACCTTTTTTCTGAATCTTACTTGCCTTTATTAATCTTTGATTTTCCTTATATCATGAGATGTTTCCACCCATAAAAATTCATTTATTTCAATATGTTCGACTTTGGGACCCTGTCATGTCATGCAGTATTTATAGAAGACGCAAACTCACCTGAACGCCCAGTTGTAGTTGGCCAGGCAGGGCGAGTCGTCCTCGCACACATCGCAGCCGGGTTGGCACCTTTTACACACATACAGCATGTCGTACGTTGGGCTGCAACGACAATATGCATTACTATTTTAAAATAACTTTATTATATATAAATGATTGCTATTGTAAATGTCAAAACAATTGCTTAAATTTCAAATAAGTTCTTGCTTTCAATTTATTGGATTCGATTTTGTAACGACAATTGCTCGTTTCTAATAGGAGTCTCTAGGATTATATAAAATTAATAGGATTTAAATATATAAAACTAATAGGATTATCTATATATTAAATATTGTATTGGTACACAGTGATATATTTCCATTAATTTGGGAAATACTTCGAAATAAACTAGTGGCTCTTTCTCATCATCATCATCAGTGGCGCAACAGTCCCATGGTGGGTTCCCTGCCGGCAGACTTCGAGTCAGGATATGTTTTCTTTTTATTGGGTAGGGCAAAGTGAAGACACACGCGAAGTACAGAGTGTCTAAGTTGAGGACATACGTTGTCAAAGTTAGAGCACACATTAAGTACATAAATGTCAAAGGGAGAAAATACGCTATCAAAATGAAACCATTCCACAATAATAATCAAATTTCGAGGATGATGTGTTCATTTCTAAAATAAGTGATTTCAAAGGATGTTGCTAGCACATTCTAACCTGGGACCTGTAGCATGTTTGTGATGCACGTTCCCATATGGCCTCTTCATTAATAGTAGTATATTAAGTATATAATATTATCTAAATGCGTGGACCAAATAAATGAAAACATTTAATAGTTCAGAAATTTCAGTAGTCTTATGCCACTGTCTTGGCAATATTGCTGGCACTAGTTTTAAAAATGCCAGGTAAGTAGTTTCTATATTAATAATGTAAAGATGATTGTTCAATTTTTAATGAATTTCTTCAGCGTGCAATGTTCTTTTGTATAACATTTTAGTAAGTAAGGGTATGAACCTTACAGAAATTTATCATCATTTGGAAAGTGCAATATGGGGATATACATTTGCTATAAAAAAAAGTCTGCAAGTGAAATAGTAAATCACTAATAGTGTGAAATCTGTGAAAGATGCTCGTCATCAGTATAAAAGAAATCAAATTGGGACGTTAGATAGTTACCGAATGATTGTGGATGAAATAACTAAAAGGTGGATTTTGATTGGATAAAAATGTACATCCAGTAGTGCACTACTAGATGCACAGCCAACCAGGAATTTTTTCCCAGAAAAAATCAGACATTTTGAAAAAGAAAAAACAAACAAACAAACAGGTGATTAGATCAGCGGTGTTGCAGAACTAATAATAGGCATGTTTATTAAGGAAAATTATATATGCGGTTACAATTTACTTAATAAATTATTTCTAAAAGTTTTTTAAAGCTTTCATTTGGCTAACACTCACACTTCAATAAATATCTAATTGAGAAATTTAAAGAATAAATACTCATACTTTTTTTCCTTTAATTTACGTATCTGATTTACACATGAATACTTCAAATACTCATAATTCAGTTTTAAATATAAGATGATTTCTTACGTATTTTTATTATATTAATTAAAATATCTATTATAATTTAATGGATTTCAATAAACTAAGCTTAAATATTTTATACTAATAATTGCACATCTATTTGCACCGTAACATTCTTTAATACACATGCCATTATAATTAAATCATTATCTCATTTGAAATTCTGAGAATTACATTTTCCATTAAATTTAAATTCACTTATTTATATTTAATATCAAAATTTAGCCTGGTTAGTTAAAATAATTTATCTATTTACCGTCCTTTACCAAGTTATCAGGAATTTCCGTTGTTAGTTAAATTTAAATGAGTGTGTTTATATCATTAGTTATTGTCCAGCATCCTAATAATTTAATGATGTAATGCATTAAAAGATTTGGTATCCTATTACGAAACTTCAAATCTACTTAGAATTTAAATTAATGAAGGTTATTCTTATGTAATGCAATATCATTTGCTTGAAACATCCTCAGAATGAATTATTTTAAAATACACCATAATAATAACTACATTAGAAATTCAAAAAAAATATTAAGGGATAAATATATATATAATGGAAAATGCAATTTTATTTCACAAGTAAATTAATTAATAAGACAAATATTAAATTTAAAAATTAAAAAAAAAATGGAGAAAAAAGAATATGGGCTATTTAAATTATAGTAATAATTAAAAGCTGAATAAAAAATATTTATTCTTCTACCACATTTTAAAGAATCAAGTTTCTCTTACAATGTTTGAAATATTAACATCGTTCATTTTGTTGAGCAGTATTCCTTCATCAATACACTCATTTTTTCAACGTTAGCATAATCATGGGATCTATTTAATTACCATTTTCAAATTATCTACTCAATGAAAAAGCTACCAGAAAAAAATTAAGTTTTATATTTAATAAATAAATGATCTACATCCAAAAAGTAAATTGAATTTATTTAATTTTTATGAAATGATATCAGTTTTAAAATATCCTCTTCTACTGGTCAATACAAAGAAAAATTCATGAGAAAGTCTCATAGAATTCAACTTGACATGACATGTAAATTTGAGATTTATGCTCGCTTTATAAAATTTGCTGCTAATTCTGGTTCTTAGTGAACTATCTGCATTTCTCAAAACAATAACAATAAAAAAATTACCAAGGAAGGTATTAAAAGCGCTATCTGTAATTTAAGAATTTCAGAGTATTTTCAACAACAACAACAAAAACGAAACATGGAATCATAGTTATGCCATAGTGTACAAAAAAATCTGCTGCTGATTCTAGTTCTTTGTAAACTCTAATATATCTGTATTTCCTATAATAATAATAGAAAAATTACCAAAAAGGTACTGAAAGTACCACATGTAGTTTAAGAATTTCCGAGATTCTCAACAACAACAGAAAAGAAACATGGAATCATAGTAATACAGCACTGTATGAGGTGTAGGCTAATATCTAAGCACATCAGACTATTTTTGTTACTGTGGTCCTCAGAAAGATATTACAAGTTAGAGAATAAATAACCAATTATTCAACAAGATCTTGACCAATGTTTTCAATTATCTTTCAACGGAATATCTTTTCTTATGTTACCTATTGTCTCCCAATTCTAATGCCACAATTGATTCCTGCAGAATTCTCGCACACTGCTCATCTCTGGATGGTAAGGGCGATGTCTCATCATTTAGCCAATTACCAGCATAAGAATGATGTTGAGTTGTCACGGACCTGGCTCTGCGGGAATCGTTTGGTTAATCAGCCCCTCTGAAACCTCCGGTATGCCGCTGAGAAATACATTAGTTGGTTACCTTCGAATTTATTCTGGTAGAATTCACAGGGGGACGTGAGAGAGTCTCTTCCCCCCTCCTTCGATTTTTAGGAAAAAAGAGAAGAACGAATCGGATGAAATTAACGAACTGGATGAAATTACGAAATCCTGTAGTTTTGCTGCTGATTCTAGTTCTTTGTAAATTCTAATCTATCTGTATTTCCTATAATAATAAAAATAAAAAAAATCACCAAGAAAAGTACTGAAAGTGCCACCTGTAATTTAAGAATATCAGAAGATTTTCAACAACACAGTAAAGAAACATGGAATCATAGTTATACCATAGTGTAAATAGAATTTGCTGCTGATTCTAGTTCTTTGTAAACTCTAATCTATCTGTATTTCCTATAATAATAACAATAAAGAAATTACCAAGGAAGGCATTGAAAGTAACACCTGTAGTTTAAGAATTTCCGAGATTTTCAACAACAACAACAGAAAAGAAACATGGCATCATAGTAATACAGCAGCGTATAAGGTGCAGACTAATATCCAACACATCAAACTATTTTTGTTACTGTGGTCCTCAGAAAGATATTACAAGTTAGAGAATAAATAACCAATTCTTCAACAAGATCTTGGCCAACGTCTTCAATTATCTTTCAACGGAACATCTTTCCTTATGTTACCCAATGTCTTCCAATTCTAATGCCGCAATTGATTTCCTCGCATACTGCTCATCTCTAGATGGTAAGGGGGATATCTCATCATTTAGGCAATTACGAGCATAAGAATGATGCTGAGTTATTACCGACTTGGCTCTGCGGGAAACGTTTGGTTAACCACCCCGTCTGAAATCCCCAGTATGCCTGCTGAGAATTACATTAGTTGGTTACCTTCGAATTTATTCTGGTAAAATTCACAGGGGGGCGAGAGAGAGTTCCTATCCCCCTTCTTCTATTTTTAGGAAAAAGAGAAGAACGAATCGGATGAAATTAACGAACTGGATGAAATTACGAATTCCTGTAGTTTGAATGGATGAATCGGATGAAATTATCCAGATTCACCTTAAATAGATTATACTAATTGAGTTTGTGATACATTTGGAAGTTTTAATTTACTTACCACATAAATGAGTAGAATTTTGTTTGTAGAATATGTTTATGCGTTTTTATTTGTGTTTATTTCGTAGTTTGAATTTTTTTTATTTTCGTTATTTATTCAATAACGGAATATTTTATTGATATTTATAATCTAATTGTGTATCAAACTTTTCATAAATTACAAATTATATTTGGTTTTTTTATATTATAGATTAATGAATGTTCATTTTTTAATTTCTTTTAAATGATGAATTTTTAAAAGAGAATAACATTAAACTTTTTTTTCGTAGTTTGAATTTATTATTTTCATTGTTTATTCAATAAATGAATATTTAGCCTAATTAGGTATCAAACTTTTCACAAATTACAAATTATATTTGCTTCTTTACATTATAGATTAATCATTATTTATTTTTAAATTTATTTTAATATCTTTTAAATGAAGAAATTTTAGATGAAAATAAGATTTTTTTTTCTTTTTGCAATTGTGTCAAAATGTCAAATAACTGATTACAGTGATACTGTTCTTTTCCCTGTACATTGAAGAGCCTAGTGTTCACTAACATGGGTTTTTTTGTCAACATAATTTGAATTATCATATTCTTTTTCTGTATTATACAATTTATTGTACATCAACAAATCTCATTACATATATTGTAAACATAATATCGTGACATCAAGGTTCACTTAAAAATACCATGAACAGACCACAAACAGATGAAGGGAAGGTATTGCTTTTGTGGGAGAATTTTTAGGGATTGTTCCACATTTGTGGGTCATATTTGAGGAGAACCGGAGAACTCCCACCATGCACTCCCTGTCAATACGCGATGCTCATACAAATTTTACAACCTCTATCAAGTTTCATTGTTTCTGACATCAATGTCTGCCCGCGGATTACTGATATATATATATATAAATATATAAAGTAGAACACATAGCTAATTGACATACAACAAATAATATATAGAGATATGTTGTTGTTGTCGTATCCCTCATGAAACAAAGGAAGATGGGAGCAGCTTCTGTTGTACTCTTAGATAGAAGTCTGACTTCTGCTCCGTGTCGCTGAAGAAGGAGGGCAGTGTCTTCCGGGAGGACTTTTAGGGGCAATAATCCCAAATTTGCGTATCGCATGGGAGAAAATCCGGAAAACTTCCACCAAATAGTTCGACTAACGAGGCAAGATGCTGAATATCATAAATGCCATTGAATCTTCTCGATTTTTGAAACAGTGTCTACAACAAAAGCGCCAGAGGATTGAACTTAATACTCACCAGTGGCAGAAGTTGCCACTAAGCCTCGAATCATGGATATATATGTATTCCTGTACATTTCAGAAATTGCACGCCAGGCACCATGACTTGCGATTCGAATTGCTTATATACATTCAAGCAAACGTTTTAAAGTCGAGTCGTTTTAGAAAACAATAACTGAAATATAGGCAATCAGCGATTTTAAACTTAGGCTTTCCTGAACGCTAGGGGCACGTGCTGGCTCTGACCACAAAATGAATTGAATCAGTTGATTTTTTTTTTAAATCGATTTTTTAAACTTTACTATTATGCTTTATTTGCCAATTCAAATTATATTCCGTAAATTAATGTTGCTCTATTAAAATATATACAATAATTAATCATATAACTGTCAAATATATTCAAATTAGCCATCCCTTGATAAATTTAAACTATTTGTCTTATATTTTCTTTAAGCCACTGCTGTAGTTGGAGAAATGTGTTCTAATAGTCGCTATATCATTAAATAGGATAACTATAAATAAAAATAGTAACTTTTCAAAATCCCCCTTTAATTTATTCTATTAAATGGTAGTTCATTATTTTTAATGGAGACATATTTTTTGAAAAAAAAAAATATTTGAAAAGAAGCTTCTTTACTATTTCAAATCGAGATGGTAAAACTTTTGTAAATAAGAAAAACATTCTTATTACTATTATGGCTTCATATACAGAAAAGTGTTTGAAGTACTAATTTAAAATTTTCAAACCTATCAGAATAAATTTATGAATTTATATACTGATTGCATGGCTCTTTATATATAAATGTATTTATTATGTTTGAAAAATACAGTACTATTCAATCAAAAAATTATATTATCTGATTTTACTAGAATTCGTAAAATGTGTAATATTTAAGATGAAATTAATGAAGGAAAATCTGTTGAATTTTCAGATATATTAAAAAGAGTGGAAGGTTTGAATATTATTAATACAGTTATATTCAAAATATAAAATGTTTGCCCTTAAAAATTGCATCTTTATCCATTTAAATAGAATTATTAAGATTTAATAATACATGTTAGTGCCATGAGTTTGTTCATAAAAAAAATTTAACAAGGCAATTATAATAAATATAATATGAAGATGAAGAAAATACATTTCTAAACCTTATTGTAAAATGATACCATTGTATGTATCATTGCTCTTTCTAGCTTCAAACAAAAAATTACCAAGAAAAATTGTTGTTGTTTTTCTAATTATTTACAATAAGTTAAAAAAACACCGTGTGGTTCCGGGTTAGAATAGCCTCACTGTAGTCCATGCATATGGTAAAAGGCGACTAAAATGGGTACCCACTGGCTGGGGGTATAACTGGATGGGGTAAAGCCAGATTTCTCCCGTTGGGTGCCCTACGTCTTTGTGTCGTCAAGGTCAGGAACAAAAAGAAGCTGCAATTTTTACCCTTTATATGACATCTCTTTTAAGACACAAGGGTTTATGGACTTGTCCTAGATGTTGCTGTCGACCAAATGGGATAAGAAGCAACAACAACAACTGAAAAAAACTTTCCACTTTTATATAAAACAAATGTGTACAATATTGTTAGATATAAGAAGTACAAAAAATCGCCTTAACAAAATGAGGCTCGAAGTAGCAAGATAATTCCATTATCCTAAATAATAATATTTTCGAAGGGACTGGCGACGTCAAATGCAACCACGGTTTCCAGAGACGAGCAGATTCAATAGCTATTTTGCCAACAAACGTCTCGCATCGACAATCAGGCTATTTGATAGAAGTTATGCAGATTTTTTTAAAAATATGATTAAAAAATGTAGACAGTTACTTCTAAAAGTCTTCTTGGAAGAACGTTAAGTGTCTGGGGGAAGCTGTTCGTGGCACATATCAGTGGAACATGAGATCCACTGATGTTGAAGAAAAGGGACGTTGTAGTCCTCCTCTTGTGATGTTGCTGTTGTTTCTTATCCCACTTGGTACACATCTAGAGAGAGTCTAGTACAAGAATCCGTATGGATTCATGATTGAAGGGAGAGGGGACAACTTTTGCTGTGCTGGAGCACCCGTAGGTAGAAATCTGACTTGGCTGGTGACGCTCTACAGTCATATGAGACGGGGACCTACTGCTTAAAGTGGATTCCCAACTACTACAAACATCCATTGCAACGCCGGGCTCGAACCAGAAACCTATGGTACCGAGTGCCAGAGCGCTAGACACTCTGCCACTCTTGTGATGCATTTCGTATAACTATATTATGGGATTCGAAAGAAACAGCCAAGATATTTCCATACAAATTAACCTCGTTTCAATTGTACGTTGGAACAGCACCAAAGCGACAGCCGGAAAATTTAAGCTAATCAACAATCTATTTGTAAACATGGCATTTCCAGCAAAATAATTCCGACCCCCGAAATACCTCTGTTTACGCAATGCATCGAGCAGGACATAAGCGCGGAATGCTGCCAGTAGCTACTTCACGAGACAGTGAACATCCATGATTAACAAGTAGCGTAGGCCTTAAACGCAAGGTAGCAATAACTGGCCTCTGCTGGCGAAGTACTAGAATGCGTGCATCTAATTTAAAATTCATAGGAGACGAGTTATTCCACCCCCCTACCTTCGGCATGCCTCGTAAAATCTTTCATTAGCGTGCTCGCACCCGTGAAGATGCGGGTGTAGTTGCAAGTAAATTAAAGTTGATAAAGAAGAGCCTTAATGGTTGGGGCTCTTGAAGTTAGTTTCGATTAGCAACGTTGTTTGCGCAATGTAATGAAGTCCTTTTTTTGTGTGTGTCATAACATGAAGATTAATAGTAAGAATCTTACATTTGTAAATAAGATGTGGCAATTCAATCCAAGAAATAAATGATAGTTGATGAAAAATATTATTGAACATTTTTCAGAAATTTGGTTTAAACAAATGTGAAGTTACTATAAAAATTTTATTTAAAAGGGCAAAAGATACGTTCTTTGTTGGTTTGGTTAAATATGTTTAATGAGTGTCAAAGTTACTGATAAAATTTGTGTCCAACTACGACCTTGCAGAAGATGAATCGAGAAAGAGACTATAGGTTTAATCTCCAAATACAATTTAAAATTGATTAATTAACATGTGATTTGACTATATATTACATCATTGTAGGGATAGTGGTGAAAGATAAATCGGGAAATAGATTATGGATTCAATCTTCCCATTTACTTCTTACAATTTCTGATGGGTAGATTAAAATTTGCTTTGACTAAATCATTCACCATTATGGGGATATTGTTAAAAATAGAGAAAGAGATTGCTGGTTCAAACTTCAAATACAATTTAAAAATGGTTGATTAACATGCGATTTTAATATATGTTACAATAGTCGGGAAAATGGTAAATTACATCATGTTGAAAGATTCAGCCTCAAGAAATAGATGAGTCTTGAGAAAGATATTCGAGTACTCTCTTACATTCTGCGGATATTTCCAGGAAATGATATTTTCCAGTAAGACAACACGAGATCACAAAGAGTATTCAACAGCAGACAGGTCCAGTTGCTTCCTTGACCTACAATGTTCTCTGATCTCTCACGGAACTAATATATCTCGAACGTGATTTGTAGTCGTTTTTCTGTTCTGCCCCAATCTCAGTTGGACGACAAACTGTGGAGGATGGTGACAGCAAATGGCCTTCCATCCCTCAAGACACTCCCGTCACGTGAATTGTATCTGTACCTTGTTGGATTGTTACTTTCATGGAGGCAAGAGGTGGAACTACTTAATATTGATCACTCTGCACTGTATAAAATTATCTTCTTGTAAGTAACATAACATATTTACACATGCATTCTTTATATATCAATTTTCATAGCAGTCGCATTTTACCCAACTCTTTTATGGTGTTGTATTTCCTATGTCGGACAGTGTATTTCATGGTTATACATTCTTTCGTTAGCTTTAATTTTTTTTTGAGGAGGACTATTTTAGATTTCCCTTTTTTTATGTAATACCATGCATGTGTGTTTAAATTTTTGCTCTTCTTGACAGGTTTTTAATTTGTTTTATATCTGAATTTAAAAGCGAAACAGTTTATTGATTTCTTCTGATGAAGGAAACAAAACGGATGTTTTTTTGTTGATATTATATAAACTTCAGAAGATTTCCTATTTAATTGCAAAAGTAAAAACTGTGTGGATAAACAGCGAGATATTTGTCTCTATCAAAAACGACAACGATAATATGCAACTAGCTAGTACTAGTCTTGAATATTTATCTTATGGATATGTTAAAATTTAATCAAATGACACTAAAATATATATAATAATGGGAAAGCAATAAAAGTGGAACATGTGATATGTACCTGTTAAGCGTCATTTTGTCCTTATAGGCAGATTCGACCAAGGATCCGTTGAAGATGGGTTTCCCCGTCGCTGAGTAGAATCCATCTCGGCATTGGCACTTGTAAGAACCTCGGCTCCAACCGAAGCCCGGTGTAAAAACACACTGAAATACAAATGCATGGAATAAGTAACCGTTTAAAATAATATTTTAATTATTATTGCATATAAATTATTGTTGTACATGGAAAAATACATGATGACGATGATGTTGATGTCGTGTCTGTTTGAGCCAGAACCGTAAGATATTATGAAAACTCTAGAAATTTGATCGATATTTTTGAAATAAAGCTTGTAGGTCCAGGTTCAGTTTTTCAAAATGCTTTTGCAGTTTTGCCTAATTTAAACTAATTTTGAAAAGAGGCGTACCCTAAGATGCATCGAAATCATAATATCTTCGAAATCAGACCATGGAGCCTGATTTCGAAAATAGATTCTTACATGTAAAATATTTAACGAACTAACTTATAAGCGCTCTTAACAACTTAACACCAAATGTTTTATTAAGATGCATATTAGTTATTACAGACGTAGAAAAGATTGAAACTTACAAAATTAGTTTAGTTATTTCAGAAAACATATAAAACAATGTAAATCCATAACGCTTTTGTAAAATAAAACACTATCATGATTGTCGACATTAAAGTACAAAGTACATCAAACTGGGGATGTATTTTTTTTAGAAAACATTTAAAAATTACTTCGTAGCAAAAGGGAAAGGTTCTAAATTTTCAGATTTTGTTTGGTTACCATTGTTTGCCATGTGTACCAATTGTTTATTCACTTCATAAAATAGTTAAAATAACTGAAATCTGTAAAGCTTTTTAAAATAAGACACTACAAAGAATTTCGACATTTAAACACAAATGCTTAACAACAAACTGTTATTTAATGATGCAAGTGAGCATAGTAAATAAGACATTAATATCTCAAAAAATTACATCAAAAATGACTTGTTTATTTCTAAATAAAATAGACTAACAAAAAAAAATACCATTAAAGTAAAGCATCTTTTTACGTAGACAAGATAGTGCATAAAATATTTTAAGTACAGAATACTGCGTTTATAACTCAAGAAATTTTATTATGCTTGGCTAAGTAACAAAATAATTCACATTTCAATCATATTAAAATATTTTTTTTTAAATTTTTATACCACATAACATAAATTTAATTAAGTTTATCTTCTATTATTTGTTTATTTATATTAAACATACTTTTGTATGTTAAATAATTTGGTTTGACATTAGAGAGTTTTTGCATACCGTATTTTTAATGTTCGTTAGCTTTTTCTCCCTTACGCGCATGCTCATAGGAAACATTGTTACTGATACGCATGCGCAATTTCCTATGAGCATGCGCGCTAGGGAGAAAAAACTAACGGACGTCCAAAATACGGTATGCAAAAACTCTCTATTACCACTTTAATTTAAAAAAAATCCCACTTTTATTTTGGAATATTTAAAATAATTGCTCTCTAAATAAGAATAAAACATTCTTTTTGATGAAGACTTGAAACAGAATCAAGATAAAGAAATATCAAGTCACGTAAAAATGAAATATAAGGATTAAATTTAAATACATACCCTTTTAAATCAAGATGGTAAATAAATTATTTATTATAACATTCTGCACAACGGTAAAAATACACTGAGAAAAATTATAGTAAAGAGACTGGATGTTCGCATCATATAGTGATAAATAAACAATGAGAGTTAAATCCCCTACAAACTTTTATAAATGCATATTTACTTCAAGTAAAATTTCTAGCGCTTAGTTAATAAATATATTTTTAATGTATAGCGCGTAGTTTATATTTATGACTTATTTGGACTGCATTATTTGCACAAAGATTTAAAGGAAAATATACGAAATTTAAAAAAGACTAGAGCTTGAAGTGAAAGAAGAACTTGTTGTTGAAGTGGAAGAATGGTTTGTTTAACTTCATTTATGTATTATTTATTTTTAATTCATCTTATGAAATACACCATTCATGTGTGCATTCCATAATTTATCTGCTTTAATTTATTTAAAGTGCTTTATTTATTCTTTTTGTTGGGAAATGATTTATTAGTAAAATATAAATTCTTATTTTCTTTGAAGTCAATAGATGAAGTAATTTTTATGTTTCCTATCACAAAAATATATTATAAAATAGGAATCAATTATTTTGTAAGTATTAATTAATATAAGATGCATTGTTGAGTGTTTTAAATATGTGTGTTGTGTCTAATCCTCCGTGTCCTGCAGTGCGGGACGGACATCCCATGAGTAGTCTACTCATGGATAGAGGGAAAGGGAGGGTTAGTTTCTGTTGTGATGAAGAACCCGTACGTAGAAGTCTGACTTGGCTCCGTGACACCAAAGAAGGAGGGAAGTGCCTTCCGGGAGGGCTTTTATGGAAAACTACACCGCATTTGTGTATCGTATGAGAGAAAGCCCCAAAAAGTCCCACCAGGCAGTCCGACTAACAAAGCAAGATGCTGAACACATACAAATTCTTCTTTTGCAGTAATTGTGTCGTTCAATCTTTGCGATACTTTAAGCCTGCCTTTTAAAAATAGTCTTAGTTCATTTTAACATCTTCCTATTCATAACTGTTCGGTTCAATCTTAGCGAAATGTTTTCGGCGCGATATATTAAAGCAAATGATCTTCATATATGCCAATTGTAGTGATAATAAATTATGTATTCAAGAGAATATGTTAAATAAGGAACTACAGCCGGCTTTAGATAAGTCCTTGAAAAAAGAAAGACGATGCAGCTATCTGAATTTGATTTGACAATATTTTAATAGACATAAGTCTGGGAAGATCATGTATTTAAATCTGCATTACTAACGTTTTGGTATACTAACGAAGTAACTAACGAGTAAAGCATGCCGAAAGATACTCAATAATACTGGTACACATTAGCTATACAAACTCAAGAATAATTATTTTATAACCACAAAGTTTTGAAGCAATTTAATTAATTTGTCAATGCGAAACTTTTCTGTCACTATCATCCTTCTTACTCATTTTTCTAAGCAGGGATTGTATAATACATCGCTAGCTGAACCAAATCACGTCTTTTGGATTGTTGTTACTTCGCTTCCATTGCTAGTGGACCACAAATTGAGTCCTGTCGTATTTTCATCTTTTTTAGCAGCTACAAATTTTTATTTTAGAAAGTCAGGCACTTTGACCCAATCATTCGTCACTAGAATGTCAGGGATATAGAAATTTCATCGCTACTTAAAGTGCAACATGTAGCTCCGTAATATTGAAGGGACACTCTAAAGATACCTCTCCTCTTCGAACCCAATAGTACACAGATTCGTCATGCCCATTACCAGAATATACATTGAAATTTCGATGACAATGTGAGGTGATTCGCCATTAAAATGACAGATATCTATAAGAGTACAGCATGGGAAAGAGGTCTATTATCCTGTAAAGTTGCATTTTGAATGAATACACCCAACGGGGGTTCTGGGGATTTATGTCCTCTTCAAATCAAATGGAAGGATATCCCAGTCTGCTGATTTAGTATGACCATCGTCACCAAAATGCCAGGGATATAGAAATTTCAGCGTTATTTAAGATGCACCCCGTAGCTCCGCTGCCTTCACAGTAATGTTGAAAGCATACTCTAAAGATACATCTCCTCCTCGACCCCAACGCCCCATAGATTTATCAGGGCCATCACTAGACAAACACTGAAATTTCTGTGACAATGTGAAGTGATTCGCCACTAAAATGGTAGATATCTATTAGATTCATCTTTATCCAGAGTGTAATATGAGAATGAGGTCTATTACACTGTAGCGTCGCCATTTGAATGATTACATCCAAACGCCGATGCTATAGTGCAATAGTCCTCATTCCTAGGCGACGCCTAGTGTAATATTGCACGGGGGTTCAGGGGATTTATATACTCTTCGGATCCAATAGGACATCGTACTTCGAATCCAATAAGACACCCCAGTCTGCTGACTTAGTATGACCATCGTCACTAGAACATCAGGCATATAGAAGTTTCAGCTTTATTTACAGTGCACGGAATGTTGAAGGAAAACGGAATGTTAAAAAGACACTGTGAAGATATCTTCCTCCTCGATCCCAACGGTACATAGATTTATCATACCTATCACCAGATAAACACTGAAATTTCGGTGAAAATGTGAAGTGATTCTCCACTAAAAGGGCAGATATATATATTAGATTCAACTTTACCCAGCATGACAAAGAGGTCTATTACACTATAGCACCTCGTTCTGTATGGATATACCCAACGGAAGGGGTCTAAGGATTTATATGTCAAATCCGACGAAAGAGCATCCCATTCGCTGGATATTTATATATTTCAAATCCAACGAAGGGGCATCCCTGTCTGCTGATTAGTACGACCATGCCATAGCGGCAAAAAGTTAAAATTGATAATTTAATTTACCCAAACAAATTTGGTTTAAAAAGTGCCTATATGAGCAAATTAACGCACTCAGTTTGAATCAATAAGGAAGAATAATAAAATTCTGTCCGCTAGAAAATACTTTACTCTCAGCTAATAAGATTATCTTTTTTTCCCCATCTAAGTAAAGGAAACATAAAAATGAAACTCGCATTTTTTCCCACAAAAACTAGGAAGCATCTTAAAAGCAAACAAGAGCACCTTGTAAAACAAGACAGAAAAAAAATAGTTAACAGAAAATATGTCCTAACTAATACAAAATAATAATTAAATTCCTCTGCGGCTTTTCTTGGAATGCAAAACATGATTCTGGTCTTTTTTTATTTCTTTATTGAGGTATTTTCAATAAAATATGCGTGAATAATTTTTATTTTATCTACCAGTAAAAACAATATTGTGGAATAGATATTAATATATACGCATTACGATTTTTTATTTTGCTCATTCAGAATTTTTACGAAATTTCGTTTCGAATAAAAGCAGTTTTCTTTATAAAGTAGGATTTAGTACACCTAAAATGCATTTAAATAATATTTTATCTTTCAAATTCGACAGTAAAAAAATTAAATAAGATTTAATTTTCTCATTGAATTCTTTTTTTTGAATGTCATTTAATTTATTCTGAATTTATAAGTTATTTATTAAAAATAAACAACTTATAAAACTCCAATTTTGATGTGTTATTACAAAACAGATTTATCAGATAAGCATTAAAGTATTAATATAAACATGAGATATTATATTTAAAAAACAATTTAAACAAAATAAAATTATTTGAAAAAAGTCATGCAAAATATATTCGATTAATTGTAATGATTGCTGCAATGATGGAGATATAAAAAAGAACAAATAAATGTGTATAATTTAATTAAAAAATTGTTCTGCATATACCATGGTACCAGAATACGTCGCTAATGTGCCTTGACATGTATCCAGCCGTCTAACAAGCAGAAATAACATGGTTTATAATATCGTGAAGGTACATATACTGTGATAAAGCCATGTTCAGCCATGTTATAATTAATTTCCTTTGGGTTCACTAGTTTATATCAGATTTTACGGATTTTCAATCGACATATTTTCACACCTGTCGTTAAAATATATTGTGCAATTTCGTGTTCTTATTTTTTATTTGATCTGCTACTGCAGTTTTGAAATTTTAACATTTTGATCTTTATGCTTATTAAAAGATTTTCAGTTTCATTGCTGCTGGTTATGCATGCTTCGGATCTTGAACAATTTCTTCAAAAAGTGGGCACAAGAGCATTCTCAGATGGGGACTGGATGAGTGGAGCAACATGCTTTTCACAGACAGACCACCTTTAGTGTACAACCTGACAATAGGTGGATTCTCATCTTGAAACAACTTGATACACGGAACACTCCTGCATTTATGCATGAAAGTGTTCCGTTTAGCAGAGGCGGAGTGATGATTGGGGCTGGTATAGCATTCCTATCAATGTCCTCATCGACTTGCTCATTATCAGGAATGGAGCATCAATTGCTCAGCAATATACGGATGATACCGTCAGATATACACTGAAGTGACAAAAGTCATGGGATAGCAAAATGCAAATTTTCAGATGGCAGTAGCATCGCGTAGAACAGGTATAAATGCGCAGTGCTTTCGCAGAGCTTTCATTTCTGTTCAAGTTATTCATGTGAAGAGGTTTTGACGTGATGATGACCGCACGACGGGAATTAACAGACTTTGAACGCGGAATGTTAGTTCGAGCTAGACGCATGGGTCATGCCATTTCGGAAATCGTTAGGGAATTCAACATTCCCAGATCCACTGTGTCAAGAGTGTGCCGAGAGTATGAAATTTCAGGCATAACATTCCACCATGGACAGCGCAGTGGTCGACCGCCTGCACTTAACGACCGAGACCGGCGACGTCTGCAAAGAGTCGTAAAGTCTAACAGACAAGCAACACTGCGTCAAATAACCGCAGAAATCAATGTGGGACGTACAAGGGACTTGTCTGTTAGAACTGTGCGGAGAAATTTGGCTTTCTTGGGCTATTCCAGCAGAAGACCGACTCGAGTGCCTTTACTGACAGAACGACATCGCTTGCAGCGACTCTCGTGGGCACGTGAGCATATCGGTTGGTCCCTAGATGAATGGAAAACCGTGCCCTGGTCCGATGAGTCACGATTTCAGTTGGTAAGAGCTGATGGTAGGGTTCGAATGTGGTGCAGACCCCACGAAGCCATGGACCCAAACTGTCAGCAAGGCACTGTTCAAGCTGGTGGTGGCTCCGTAATGGTGTGGGCTGTTTTTTCATGGCATGGACTTGGTCCTCTGGTGCGACTGGACCGAACATTGACTGGAAATGCTTATGTTCAGCTACTTGGAGATCACTTGCAGCCATTCATGGACTTCATGTACCCAAACAACGATGGGATTTTTATGGATGACAATGCGCCATGTCACCGGGCCACAACTGTTCGCGATTGGTTTGAAGAACATTCTGGACAATTCCAACGAATGATCTGGCCACCTAGATCGCCCGACATGAATCCCATCGATCATTTATGGGACATCATCGAGAGGTCTGTTCGTGCCCAAAATCCTGCACCATCAACGCTTTCACAATTATGGACGTCTATCGAGACAGCATGGCTCAATATTCCTGCAGAAGACTTCCAACGAATTGTTGAGTCCATGCCACGTCGAGTTGCTGCAGTTCTCCGGCGAAAGGAGGGCCGACACGATATTAAGAGGTATCCCATGACTTTTGTCACTTCAGTGTATTATAATCTTTAACGCTGCAGCAATCGGGGATTAATTCATTCTCATGGATGATAACGCCAGGTCCCATCGTGCTGAGCTAGTGAACAATTTCTTATTCGACGGAGGAATCCTTCGAATGGATTGGACAGCATATTCACCAGACATGAACCCAATAGAACATGTTCAGGATATTATAGGGAGAAATGGGGCTAGTCGCTTATCATACCCAGAAACAATTCAGTACTTGGAAGTTCTCTTCTACAGGAGGAGATAATACCCCAGTACCTCGTTGATACTCTCTTGGATTGCATGCCTCGTAACGTTGCTTTCGGTCAGGAAAAAAAAAAAACATACACTTTATTGAACCTCATTTCTATCCCTGAAATTCCATATTTTGTTCTTTTGTATAATATTCACAAATCGTGCATTTTTTGTTTACAGACAAATATCGTCAATAAAATTTAATTATTCCTTGTTGTTCCTTCTTATTTTTTCATATCTTACAACACCTATACATATATTAGTCATCAAAATATTTCCTCCTAAGCAGTATATAATCAAAATAATAACTTACTCTAATTGTTTTGAACAGCATATTAAAACTTCCGTTGAGTTTTTGTAATTACTCTGATTTTGATATCTACCTGATTTTACAGCTATTCAGCATTGAAGACTGACTGTTTAACTTAAGCAGGTTTATATTATCAATGTTTTATGCGAGTTTTCTGCTGACGGCTTATTTTTCTCGAGGATATTACATATTTGAAGATTAGCATAAAAAATGTCTATAACTGGCAGCTGGCATACCGATTACTAATGGGGATAGACCCCTTAACCTCCTCATCTTAATACATAGATAAAGTTAAAAATTTTAATAGGCTACGTAAGTTTAGTATAAAATTACTAAACATTAACAAGAAACATTATCTTGTAATTTATAAAAATTACAAAATAGTGTTTCTAAATTTGAATAAAGAGTACTCAAAATTTAAAAATATTAAAAATAAATAAAAGTAAAATACAAAATAAAAATTTAAATTAAAAATAAAAGAATTTATGCTTAAATTCGGTACAATTAGGGACCAGTTGTCGATGCCACAAAACTATTGAAGACGTAAATATGGTGACTGTAGGGTTATGCCGAACTAAATAAATATTTGGATCGAGATTATTAATCAATTTAAAAATAAATATCTATATTTGTTAAATAATTATAATTTTATGTAATTTCTTAGAAGAGTTTTTATGTTTTAATAAATTAGAATTGAACTGATAAAATATATTCTTTTGAATGATTTTAAACAAGCTTTAGAAAATTAAAATAACTGGAAAATATCAAAATAAAAATGAATCTATTCAATGTTATTGTGGTGCATTTATATGAAAGATTATCTATTTTTTTATTTTTTGCTTTTCTACATTAATTAATACTAATGTTTGGCTTTGAAAGCAAATTGGATTCGACTTCAAGAACCAAAATTAAGTAATTTATAAGCCTTCTACAATTTTTTTACTGAACAAATAAATAAAATCCTTATACTTCTATTAGTTTTGCCCCAATTAAAACCAGTAAAAAAATTAAACACTTTTCTCGCAAAAAAACAGGGAAAAATGCCAATAAACAAACAAAATAAATACATAAATAAAAATACTAATAAAAATAACTTCTTGTTAAGTAAAATTTTATACCGAAATGGACAAAATGAGAGGAAAAAAATAAAAGTTACAATGAGAAGTAAAGAAAATAAAGTTATATATATTTTCAAAGTAGTTTTAATGATTTTTATAAAGATTTCAGAAGAAAAGATTACAAATAACCTTGCTTTCTGAAAAAAATAAAACTACATCATTAAGGCATGAAACATTTTGAAAACTCTTTCCTTCTTAAGCTAATATTATTAGAAAAAGCTAACGTATTTAATATTTTTTTTATAAAAGTCATATAATGGTTATTAAGCATTATTTTAATTCCTTGTGGAATTATTTGCATTGAATGGTCTTTTATTTTTATGTGTTATTATTTTAAAAAATGAGAGCTGAAGTTGCATAATTTGCATAATTGCATAGTTGCATAATTGTTACATAATTACTGAGCTTGCATAATTGTTGCATAATGGCTGAGGTTGAATAATTAATACTTCTTGATAAAACAATTTCTTTTGTAACGATAGTTTTTTTTGTTTCAATCTGTTTATTTTATAAACACTTTTTATATTAAAATATTGAAAGTCCACAAATTTTACCATTTGCAATTTTTTATTGAATTATTTCAGCTCAATTAAATAAATTATTTACTTTAAAATAAAAAAAAATGGGATCTCCTATATATAAATGGGACCAATGGCAATTTTCTTTAATTACCAGAAATAATATAGAATAGCACTATTTTTACAGAATTTGGCAATTGCTTTTTCCTTGAATATAATATAATAAAAAATGTTTTTCTCTCAATTAATTTAAAGAAATAAAAATAAAAAACGCACCACGAGTACTTATAGCCATTGGATATACAAATGTTTAAAATCCCCAGCTCAAACGTGAAAAGTGCTTCAAAACCATACTACAAAACCCTTCAAGCAAAAGCCAAATTCTGTAGAAAATTCCTGAGGAGTAACGTTATTCATGAATCACTTCAAGAGTTAAGGGGCCCAAACTACCATTTTTCCGCCAAAATTTGAAAATTTGGAATATCACTTTATTTGCTTGCTGCACTTTTTGGATTGCGCCACGAACCCCTAACCAGGACAACATCATGTTCACGCATGATAATTAGAATTTTAAGGTGCTTTAATTTTAATTTATTATTTTAACTTGTTAATTTCAATGCTATTTTTTTTTTTTTTTTTTTTTTTTTTTGCATTATATCGTTTATTTTTGTGTGGTTATATTAAAAATTGGGTGTATAAAGGCCTTATCAGAGACTTGTTTGGTTATCTTAAATATGAAACAAACCGCCATTGCCACTCAAATATTGAGTTTCATTTCGCGGGAACCAATGAGGATTCGTTATTTATGATTACACGATTTTTTTAGGAGAGATTTGGTTTGCCGCTCTACGGTCATTTTTCTCACACTTAGGATTAATTAGACCGGGACCTACAGTTTAACGTTGATTCCGAACCACTCCCAAACATCCATGCCACTGCCAGGATTCGAATCTGAAGCCTGTAGAACAAAATTTAGGAGAGGATCACGAGAGCCCATTTGCACCTCCCTACTGTGAAAAATCCTCCCCTTTCTTATGTTCTCCTCTAGCGCCATCTATTGTTGAAAATTATAGATATTCTAAGGGAACACTTACAGAAATCTAATTATTGTTTTTTGTCCCTTTTTTAATGTAAATGAGATGTTTTAAAATAAAGTAGGAGTGATAGTTTCTTTATTTTAATTTTTTCTAAAAATTGCATATGCATATTTTGATGAAATGTTTAAGTAATTATGATGCAATGGTAAACTAATTACTTCACATTTCGCTTAATTCTTTGCGTTGGTATAGTGGTTAGTGCATTGTTTTGTGGTTGCCATAGTCGGTGTTCGAATCCCAGATAAAGTATGTTTTTTGTCCATCATCCAAGGTTTTTGGAGGAAATCGCTACTAAGGATGCTTTAATGCTTTAAATGCTTTAAATGTGTGTTAATTAATAAAAATTTAATTTTTACCCTTTTTTTTATTTCTTGGTTATTATCCATTTCTTGGAGAGTAATCACTCAGAAACTCCTGGAGAAGAAAGTTGTGACTCTTTAAGATACAGCCAGCACAGTGAAAGGATAATTTTTAGAGGAAAATCTGATTTGATAAGGAAAAAGTCTATCTTGAGCCTCTCCTTTTTTTCCCTGAATATACAAGTTCGCTGGAGATTATGCACATCGTAAACTTATTGAATGAGTGGTAAGATTGACTGCTTCACGTTCAAGGGAACGAAGTGCGTCTGTTCGAAGTTAAGTGTTGTCTATTCGACCTTCACAGGTCGAAACAATTACAGATGGACTACGTGATGAGTTGCTGCATCGTGATTGGCGATAGACCATGGGCTGAAGAAATGTCCGCTACAATGATAACTGAGGGAATCTGACCCCCTTTCTAGACGGGATTTTCTTAAAGGGAAATTTTTGGAGAAGAAAGGAGAAGGTTCTGCGACGAGTCGACAAGAAGTGTTGTTTTTCTCTTTTTCACTAAAGGGACAGAACAGGCCAAAGCTTCCTCCTGTTTCTAAATTGAGCTCCTTGTGGTTTCGTGTATCACGCCTTGCGAATGGTCTGCCGTAGACCGTGTGCATTAGATTCGTCGTAGACTCGAGTGCTCAGAAAATTTCGACTTTGGAGTGAACTGAACATGCGACCCAAATTTAATTCTTTATTTTTCATTTCTTTCTAAATAGAGTATATATATATAATGCTTGTAAATAAAAACTAAAGTGTTACCATGAGCCTGAAAGTACCCTCATCTTGCAGCCGTTATAGGTCTAGTATAGGCCGAGACGTTGCAATATTAATCTTTAACGATTAACACACTGTTTTATCCAATTTCATTTCTATAAGTTTATCATCTCTAGAAGTTTTGATCTCTTTTCAATATAGAAAAGTATTTTGCATGTTGGTAACGTGTATAGACTTAACTAACAGATTGTACGAGAAATTCTAAGTTGAAATTAAAAATGATGTAAATCTAAAAACATATTATTTTGTGGCAAAACATAATGTTCAATGAAAATAAGGAATACATCGCTTGATATTTAGTGTAAACAATTATCAAAAATAGCTAAGCACTTTATACATAAACGAAGTAAGGCGAAATTTGAAAACTGTTTTCATGTAAAAAAAGAAATGCTTGTCAATTTATTATATTGCGAAATAAATGGACAAATAATTCGAATATAAAATATAAATTCTTATCTTTAAAAGTCTTTTGACTTACCCCATATTATCTTACTCGATGGGTACTTTCTTATACTGCTCTAAAGTACACAAAATTATTTTATCCAGGTTTACTTAGAACAAAACAAACTATTCGCATTGAAATGATATTTCCGTTTCTGTTTTTAGGAAGCATTCTTAAGGAAAAACTGAAGAGAAACCTTTAAAATAAATATTTTTTATTATCTTTATTTAATAGAGATTTCAACATTCCATTTAGGATTTCTATTTTTGTTCCTCCTAAGTATGCATTTGAACAATTACTTATTTAAAGTGCTCTTAAAGCCTGCATTAAGGATCCTCAGATATAAAAGCTTCATTTTTCTTGGAAATTCTTTCAAAAATTCTCCATACTTTGAAGGATTTTCAAAATATTTCACTAAAAACAACTTTTTTTTATTTATAATTGCTAAAGTACTCCAAGATTCTTTATCGGAACATAAAAAAAATATATAATAATGATATTTCCTATTTTTAATGATAACCGAAAGAAAATTTGGGAAATAATTTGATAACAATAATTTTGTGCAAAACCTTTTCTTTCAAAATAAATTTAGAAAATAATAAAGAACTAAAATATTCATTATTTTTTGAAGAACAGTTTTTAGTCCCTTAATTGAAAATTTTGTTAGTTGTTTTGCTTTATATATATATATATATATATATATATATTTTTTTTTTTTTGGAAAGCGGCTCCGTAATGGAATTTCAGTTAAAATTTATTCATAGATAAATGGCTATTCATAGGCTTTTTCATATTAAAATTTATTCATAGGCTTTTCAAAGCACATTTTATTAAATTTACCGAATAATTGGTTGGAAATTATTTTATTTTCGATTAAATTAATAGTTCTAAACAGGATTTTTTTTTAATATTATGAAAGCCAATTTTAGTGAAGAAATTAAACTGTCGTGCAAAACTTGTGTGACGATACAATTTATAAGTAGACTATGACATTGTGAAAAATTTTTGTTGCACTCAGTATTAAAAACAAACACACAACTCAATAAAAGTTTTTTTTGTTCTAATGCAGCTAGCAAACACTTACTGTATAAGTGTTTTGTCAGTCACTTTTGTTTTAATGGGACACACACACTTCGAGTGGGTCGCTTTTGCTTTCATGCCTTAAGGCAAACGTTGCACCAACGTTATTCACTTGGCACTGAACAGGGGGTGCATGTAGCTTGAAGACAAGCTGCGGACGCGGGATAGCAATACCCCCGCAACGCTCTACGTTCCTCTTAGACCGGGACCAACGGTTTAAAGTGGATTCCGAAATACTACAAACATCCATGGCACCGCCTGACCTCGAACACGAGACCGAGAGCCAGAGCGATGTATTCATGTACATAACTTATCTACACATCTCAAAGTTAAAAGACGTTAAATAATCTTTAATATTAACTTTTAATGATTAACAATTGTTTTATCCAATAATCAAAGTCCCTCCCCCCTCCATCTCTAGAAGTTTTTTTTTTTTAAATCTCTTTTCAATATAGAAAAGTGTTTCGCAAGTTGGTAACTTGTATGAATTTAACTAATAGACTTTAATAGAAATTCTAAGTTGAAACAAAAAAATGACGTAAATCTAAAAACATTTTATTTTGTGGCAAAACATAACGTTGAATGAAAATAAGGCATATATTGCTCAATACTTAATCTAAACAATTATCAAAAATAGCTATCCACTTTATAATAAGCAAAGAAAAAAACGAAATTTGAAAACAGTTTTCATGGGGAAAAATATCTTGTTCCTGTCAATTTATTATATTGCAAAATAAATGGACAAATAGTTCGAATACAAAATTCCAATTCTTATCTTTAAAAGTCTTTTGACTTACCCCATATTATCTTACTCGATGGGTACTTTCTTATACTGCTCTAAAGTACACAAAATTGTTTTATCCAGGTTTACTTAGAACAAAACAAAATATTCGCATTGAAATGATATTTCCGTTTCTGTTTTTAGGACGCATTCGAAAGGAAAAACTGAAGAGAAATCTTTAAAATAAATATTTTTTTACTAAATTTTATTATCTTTTATTTAATAGAGATTTCAACATTCCATTTAGGATTTCTATTTTTATTCCTCGTAAGTATGCATTTGAACAATTACTTATTTAAAATGCTCTTAAAGCCTGCATTAAGGATCTTCAGATATAAAAGCATCATTTTTCTTGGAAATTCTTTCAAAAATTCTCAATACTTTGAAGGATTTTCAAAATATTTCACTAAAAACCCCCTTTTTTTTATTTATAATTGCTAAAGTACTCGAAATTCTTTATTGAAACATAAAATATAATAATGATATTTCCTATTTTTAATGATACCCCCCCCCCCCCCCAAAAAAGAAAAATTTGGGAAATAATTTGATAACAATAATTTTGTACAAAACCTTTTCTTGCTAAAATAAATTCAGAGAATAATAAAGTACTAAAATATTCATGAATTTTTGAAGAACAGTTTTTAGTCTCCTAATTGAAAATTTTGTTAGTTGCTTTTCTTTTTATATATTTTTTTCGATGGAAAGTGGCTCCGTAATGGAATTTCAGTTAAAATTTATTCATAAATAAGGCTTTTCAAAGCACATTTTATTAAATTTACTGAATATTATATTTTCGACTAAACTAATCGTTCTAAACAGGAATTTTTATAATATTATGAAAGTCAATTTTAGCAGAAATTAAACAATCGTGACGATACAATTTTTAAGTAGATTCTATGACACTATGAAAAATATTTATTGCGCACAGTATAAAGAATACACAATTCAATAAAAAGTTTCTTTTGTTCTAATGCAGCTGGCAAACACTTAGACAGTTGTCTTGGATGCCTTAAGACAAGCGCTGCAGCGATGTTACTCACTTAGCACTACCCAGGTTGTGCGTGTAGCTTGAAGACAAGCTACGAACGCGGAGTAACAATACCCCCACAACGCTCTATGTTCCTGTTAGACCGGGATCTACGGTTTAAAGTGGATTCCGAACCACTACAAACATCCGTGGTACCGCCGGGTCTCGAACCCGAAACCTGTGTTACCGAGAGCGCTAACCACTCGGCCATTCAGGCCCATTAAATAAAAAGTTCCATATGCAAATATCAGACATTATGGGTGACATAAGAAGGACGAAATGCATTATTAAAACCATCACGGCATGCTTAACTTAGTTTGTATGTACAACATGTCCAGAAGAAACCAACTGGATAACTGTGGTAGAAGGAAAGCAAGATCGAGAAGTTCGTGACGTGACAAGCGTAGCCCAAGAGTTTCAATGGACAAAAATGTCGGTTCATGAGCTTGGAAAGCGATCCAATCACAGGTACAGCTATAAGAAAATATCGTGTTACTAGTCTAAGAAAGTTGTCACAAGATGACAGATATATCGTCCAGCAAGCGAAAAGAGACAGATATCAGACAGTGAGTAACTTTACTCATTGGCTATGATTTGTAACGCAAGTAGATACTGGTAAAGGTACAAATACAATAAGATACAAATGTTTTTTTTTCTTCTAATGCAGCTGGCAAATAGACCGTGATCTTCGCCATAAGGGCTGCACAGATGTTACTCACTTTGCATTACCCAGGGGGCGCGTGTAACTTGATGGTAAGCCACGGACGTGGAGTAACTATGCCCCCGCAGTGCTCTACGATCCTATTAGGACCGGGACCTACGGCTTAAAGTGGATTCCGAACCACTACAAACACCCATGGCAAAGCCGGGATTTGAACCCGATACCTGAGGTACCGAACGCCAGAGCGCTAGCCATTCGGCCATCAGGCCCCCAGATACAAATGTAATAAGCTCCAAATTTTCTAAGGAGGTGTGGTTATAGGAGATCGTTTTTGTTAGTAAAGTAAAGTACTTTGTGCGTCTGTTCCTAAGTGACATTTTTGCAGATGGACTATAGCACCAAGCCACATCAGATTTGTGCTTTTGATGAGCTTCTAGAATACGATATTTTCTTATCGTGTCTATCTAAGAAAGTCGACAAAAGTTGATCAATATATCGTTCAGCAAGCGAAAAGTGACACCAAACAGCGGGTAACTTTGTTCATTGGCTGCGATTTTTAAGGCTAGTAGATACTGGTAGTGGTACAGACAAGATTTTATCCTTTAAAAATCAAGAGCAAAAACGTTACAATGCTCGATTTGTACATTTGAGGAGGTATTATGATGTAATAAACTCCAAATTTTCGAAGGAGGTGTTGTTATAGGAGATCGCGTTTTGTTACTAAAGTAAAGTTACTAAAGTGAAAGTGATCCTTTCCCTTGTACGTCTGTTCCTAGCTGACATTTTTGCAGATGGACAGTAAAACCAAGTCACATCAGATTTGTACTGTTGAGGAATTCTAGAAAGTGAAGATATTATTTCACCATACTCCCATAATTTAAATCCCATAGAATATGTGTGGCACGCTTTGGGGAGAAAAGATTTTATCCTATTGAAATCATGGGCAAAGCACGCTAAATTGCACCTGGCTTGTTTGCCTGAGGAGTTATTATGAAGAATGGCTGTACTGAACACTAAATTTGTCCATGTTTGCCTCAACCCCATGTTAGCAAAAAGAAATATCAAGCTTGGAATTTGTTTCTGCGTTTATCGCTGCTCTGTTTCACTTTTGGATATTGAAGTAGTTATCTTTATATACATAATTCCTCTGTACGTGTGTTTGCCACTGAACTCCTCCTAAACGGCTGGGCCGATTTTGATGAAAATTTTGGTGTGTGTTTGACAAAACATGGAGAATGTTTTTATGCTATCCCCTTTGTTGTAAGTCGTTACCAGATGGTGTCGCAGTATATCAACTTCTATACCGTTATTCACTTTTTCACAGTTTTTTCAAATATTATTTCATTAATTAAATTTAATTAGAGGAAATCTTAATTGAAGAACTGGACTGGTGGAAACTCACTGGAAAGGTTCCTTGCAATAATGAAGCATTAAAGGATATGGATAGAATGATAAATTATAGACCACCATCAGCTTTATAAATTAGAAGCAAAAAAAAAAAAAAAAAAAAAAAAAAAAAAAAAAAAAAAAAAAAAATCGAATAAATAATAGCAAAAAATAATAGTCCAACACCATATATAGAAAGGAAAATGGAAAATTGCAAGGAAATTCGCTTTCTATTTTGTCACTTAATATTGTGATTCTGTCATATGTATATACATATTGATTTAATTGTAATTATTTAATAAAAAGTAACTAAAATAAAATTTTTCTTTGTTGACCTAAGTAGGAATTGACTTAAATTTTTTTTTTATATTACTTGTCTAGTAATTCTATTGTTAATTTGTTTCGTATTGGGTGTGATACATGTAATTTGTTGCTCACCTTACTAGTGAGATTGTGGCATTTGTGAGTGCCCAAGAAGGCGCTCATCTGCCACAGAGATATGTTTTCTCCCACCGTCAACTGGTCGCACTGGTTGATGTCGATGCCACTCACGTCCACGTCCACGCTGAGCACACCTACCAATCTGAAATAAAGAAGCAAAATAAGGTTCAGTCAATAATGAAGCAAAATAATGAAATACCTGGCAAACCATAAAATTTTTGTATCATAGAATATCTGATAAACAACTATTAAGAGTTAATATTTGTTTATCAGATATTCTATGATACAGAAATTAATTATTAATTATAATTGAAAATGTTCATCCAAAAAAAGATACTTATAATCTAGAGTATTGGTTTTATTAAGCTTTTCAAGGTTTTCAATTTAAGACGAATTTGCGCTCGCAAACCTTAAAGATAGAATTCAGTTATCTTTTTCTTCTTCATTGGCGCAACAGCAACATCATGGGATCAAAACTATTAGTGTCGTTATCATCGTCATCTACATCACAACTATTAAGAATTACATGGTAAACTTTTAAAACTCTCTCTCTGTAATCGAAAATTTTCGTCCAAAAAAGGATACTTATAATAGAGATTATGGGTTTTATTAAGTTTTAAGTGAGTGTTAATTCGTCTTTAACCTAAGACGAATTTACACTTGCAAACCTTAAAGATAGAATTCAGTTATCTTCTTCTTCTTCTTCATCGGCGCAACAGCACCATCGTGGGCCACGTCCATCTACCTACTGACAGATTTCGAGACAGGAGTTTCAGTTATCTTCTGAATTTTTAAAACAAACTTTAAGAAATTTTTAATTTTATAGAAGAAGCTTTAAAGCTTTAGAATGTTTAAGAAATTTTTAATTGATTTATTATTTATTAGCCTATTTGTAAAACAAATAAAACGGACTCTATGAATAAGCAGACCTTACTCGTCTGTCCGGCCCCTGACCCTACGTTACAACATAGCTGAGATGTTTGTCTGTTATACTGGATGGCCAGGAATCTCATGTCCTGAGCATACGTTTAATTCTTTTAGTCTTTTATGTATCTTTAATTTTTAGGGTTTTACTTGTGTAATTCTTAAATGTTTTTAACGTTTTGATATCGTCAAGTTTTAATTCTAATGATGATGTTTTTTTATGATTTCTTAATATTTTGGTAATGTGTAATTTTGATTTAATTGCTGTATTGTTCTTTGGCAAGTGGCCTGATGTAAATGGTTTGAGTTCCAATTTTGCTATATGAAACAACATATTTAATAAGTTAATAACAAGCTCACATTTAAACAAAGTTTTCAAGGAATGCAAAATTATAATAAATGGAAAATAAACTTAAGTAAGATAATATTATTCTGAACATAAAAAAATTTCTTCGCAAAATTAACATACATATGAAGTTTTCTACAAAAATAAATGTCGCTACATATGAAGTTTTCTGGAAAATAAAATTTTTTAAGCACAATAAATAAATGATTTAAAACACTTGAAACCTAATTATTTTATTTTACACTACATTATGCATTTTTAAATCCCATATCTTTTAATTTCGAAATAAATAATCTTTTGAAAGAAAATAAATGCCATATCTTGAAATTTTACATCTCATAAAGTTTTCTTTCAATTAATGTGCTTTCTTACAATTGTTAATTTTCAATTACCACGTCCAAATACCCTAATTTTATTCTTATTTCATTCTCATTAAAGAAACATATCAATTTTAATGTCAAAACTCATTATTCCTGTATAATTAGGGTATATTTTCGAGCTCAACAGATCATTAAATAATAAAAAAATACTCTCAGAAACAACGAAAAATTGAATTCAAGGCAGTCGGAAGTATTATAATTCAATTAGAAACAATGATCTCATTAAAAATTAATTAAGCAAAAAACTTTTGTTATTGTTCCGTTCGTGTTTTAGTTATTTTCACGAAGTTTTATTAAATTTCTTGAATCGATCACAATTATTTCTGGTACAAAATTTGCAATTCGAATTCTAATTATTATTTTTTTTTACGGTTTTATGTATTTGTTTTAATTGTGGAAAACTTTGAAATTCAGTTCCCATACTTAGCAACCCTTATTCGGTAATTAGACAGTATTAATATCCTTTGTTACTAGGATAAAAAGTACTCATAATTTTGAAATAAACAATAAGCCGTTGGTTCATAAAACTCTGAATTGAATGTCTTTTGTTTGAGTAAACTTTAAACAAGTAATATAAAAAAAAATTTGTTAAGTCAATTCCTACTTTTTTTTCACTATATTGTAGAAAGTCCTTTATAAATAATTTTAATTCATTTTTTAAAATTTATCTGGCGCCATCTATTGGTAGATATATGCAATTTAAATCTAATAAAAACTAAAATTAATAAATTAAATTTAATTACTAAATTAATACTTGGAAAAACTGTATTAACATCCAGTGCCATCCACTACAAGTTCAAAAAAATATATTTGAACTTGAGTGGATGAAAAAAAATTATTTTATGAACGATTGAAAATTTGAACAAGATATATATATATACGGAGAGTGTGAGCTAATAGAAGGAATTGAAAAAAACAGAGAGCAGTAATTCATAATCTGTTCTCTATTTTAAAAAAAATAAATCTTGAAAATAATTAGTATTTTTGAAAAAAAAAAGAAACGCATTTTTTTTGTATTAAAGATAATTTGAAATTTATAGTAACGTATGATTTTATACCTAATTGGCAACAATTACGAAAATTTATTTTACATAAATGATTGAATCCTACTTATTTTGAAAATATATTTGGAAATAATTCTTAATAATTAAAAAAATTAATGCAGATTAACAAACATCCCGAAATTATTATTAAAAAAAAAAAAGCAAAGAAATTATTTACTAAAAGCAAGAAATTATTATTAAATAATATACATTTTTAATATTTAGAAAAAATATCAACTAACAATTTTTGAAAATTTATAACATACATGTAATTAAGTTTAATGATTTCCAAATGAAGCAGAAAGGAGTACACCCATCACTAGTTTACTCTTTTTCAAAATAAATAACTTGTTTGATGGTGTGGCTTACAAATATTTTAGACATTTTTACTTACTAGGTTAGTTACCATGCCATTTTTTTTTCATGATATGGCTTACTCTTTGATTGTCACAAATGGGCAGTGTTTCCTTTGGGTAACATTTAAAATAAGTTTTGGAGATTCTAAATTATGCTTCAGGATTTGAAGATACTTTTGCAAGGCAAATACAAGAATGAACAGAATAATTTGGCAGAATAATAAAATTTTTTTTATAACTTTGGCTCATATGTATTTTTACATACTGGACCCAGGAATGACCATTAAATCACCACACAACGTGCTGTTTACTCACAAAAAGCCTCTTTATCATATATATATATATATATATACACTCAAGAGCCAAAACATTATGACCACCCCTACATTTTGCAATGAACTCGCCTGGATGACGTGGAAGGCACGTGAACAGGTGGAAGTGGTATTTAACTGGTATTAAGCGGTGGTATTAATCCATGCCAAGGCGGGTTGAAGCTGTGTTGAGCGCCAAAGGTGGGCCAACTCGTTATTGACAGGTGGTCATAATGTTTTGGCTCTTGAGTGTATATTGGAAAATCTTTTTGAAAACATCAAGATTAACAAGTTGCGTAAATTGCTTATTTAACTCTGTTATGAATGGTTTTTGGATCTCGGTAGTAAAACTAATACGATCCAAGGCAGCTATTTTCCAGATGGCACTATTGCGAGTCGTGAGACTAATATGAATCATCCTTAGGTCATTCATTTCTCTGCGTGGTATGTGGTTTTCATTTGCTTTCTCTTAATAAAAGGACGTGTCGTAGTCCTGGTAGCTTTCGTTATATTCGTGTCTAGTAGCTTGTTATCAAGAAACACACAAGGAAAACAGGGGAGAAAAGGGGGTGGGGGAGAATGGTGTACTTTACCTATTTAGGGTAAAACGGGGAGATCAATAAAAGTCTTGAGTGTCACACAAGATATGTTATGTACATTTACAAAATTTACAAAAAGAGTCACTGAATGAAAAAAATTTCAGGTGTTTCAATGGTATGGAACATTTATGGCCTACAAAAAAAATTGAACATGCGTTTCGAAAACGCTTAAAAATTATTAATCCCACCACTACATATAAAAATAGATCTCCGGAAGAAATTATTAAAAGCAATCTTAAAAACTGAATCTTGTTTTCAATATCCGTGCATAAATATTTTCTCCTTTATCAGAAGCAAAGTTGGCTGAAGTTGTCCTTGTTCGCTCTGCAGCAAGAAAATTATTGCAGGGCCATAATTTTGAAACTGCAAAACGAACTCAGAAGAAAAGGAAGTTTGCACTGGATTTAAAGAAATTATTTCTTGTAAACAACAAATACTTTAATTACGAAATTATAATTCAAATTTTGATGAGAAAATTCGTCGAAATCAGATGTATTATAAGCCTAAAGATTTATTTTCTACAATCATACTTTAATTTTTATTCTCTTGAAAAGCTTAGATGAATGAGAAAAGAACAATGTGAACGTTTCCACCACTATATTACAATGGAAAAATGTTAATAAAGTAATAAAAAGTAAGTAAAGTAATTGCAAGCGCCCATAAGAAATTGACAACATATAGGTCTTCTCCAATTTGGGTATTGAAGAACATAGTCAAATGCAATGTAAAACAACAAGAAAATCGTGATAGTTATTGAAGGTAATTACAACGAGTGAACTCGTGGTGTACTGAACTCAAGGTGTTTCAGTCCAGAATTCGTTGTGTGCAGTTAAAAATAGGAAGCATACTTAGCATAAAATAAGCATTGCAAAAATTTTATTGATAAAAAAAATTAACCATCAAGAATCAACAAAACGACCAAACAAACCAACTTACCTATTCTCAGATCCATGGTTTTTGTCCTGCAGATCTCCAATCATCATTTTGGTGTAGGACAGCAGCCACCTTTTGTTTTCGCACTGGTAGTAAGGGTTGGTCCATCCTATCCGAGGGATGCTGGTGTTGATGGGGTTGTCCATGGCAGCGATTCGCCACTCCACTTTTTCCCCGAGAATGAAATTGTGCAGCTTGGTGAGCAAGGTGGTCTTCTTCTCGACGTTGTTCTTCACTGTCACGTAGAAGTCAGGTTGGCGCAGGGTTCCGTTTCCAACCCACAGAAGACGACCAGAAGGGGTGTACTCCTCGCACTGAACAGTCTCTTCGATTACTGTCTGCAGCATTTCTGTAAAGAAAATTTTCATATTTAGAAATATACTTTTTACTTAGATTTATCCTTTTTCGCTTAGACATTTTTTTTTGTAATTTCGTTTATCGAACAAGCAGTTTTTGGATTTCTGAACAAGGGAATTCTGTTGGTTTTGAAAGAAAAATCTTCAGGGAGCACCAAGTTTTAAGAAAAAGCGTCGTTAGATACTTTAAACAGTCACTTTCATTGTTTAATTTGCAGTATTATTTCTGGAATTTTGATATCGGTACCAATCTTTTTAGTACCGAATCTTGTTGTTGTTTCTTATCCCACTTGGTCAACAGCAACAACCTTTGGTTGGCACACAAAAAGTCTAGTAACCCTGCAAACTATGGGGTGCCCCATATATTTTTCTTGGGGTTATTATTTTATTTTCACTTTTTGTTTCAAGTACTAGCAGTGCTTCATGTGTTCTAATCATCGTTTAAGTGTTAAAATGTCGTGATCGATTTGATCTGTAGTTTTGTCTATTTCGTTCGTGTTCAAATTTACTCCTGTTATTATAGTTCTTTGGGTTGCTAGAGAGTGCAGACAACGTTTATTGTATTTTGGGGAGAATTTCGGATTTCTGGAATTTGGAAATTTGGAGTGGTTTTTGTAATGGGGGTTCATTTTCACTTCTGTAACTATGTTTTGATTGTTAAAAAAAAAAAAAAAAAAAAAAAAAAAATGGATAAATTGAGATAAAGCAGAGTTGACGAGCATGCATCTCAAAGCACCAAGTCAAGCAACAGCAAGGCCAAGTCCATGAGCACATGTGTCTATTTAAAACGACGAGTCACGATAAAGCGTAAAAAAAAAAAAAATGCAGCTTCTTTTTGTCCTTGATTTTCCAGCGCGAAAACATGGGGCACCCAAAGGGAAAATTCTGATTTTACCCCACCCGGTTATACCCCCGGGTACTGGATACCCATTTTAGTTGCCTTTTACGACATGCATCAACTACAGTGGGGCTATTCTAGTCCGAGCTTACAAGGGAATGCCCCCCCACAAAACCTTTCTGGCATTTAATAAAATTAATACTAAAATCACGTTACACAATTTAAACTACAGCTCCATTCTCTAATGTCAAAACATTCAATAGCAATTTAAGAATTTTGTAGCTACTAAATTGGTCATTTTCATCATTTAGTTCAATTTTGGCATTCTACGATTTCATCAAAATACTGAAAGTTGTTAATTATTTATTTTTTGAGGTTTTAAACAGATTTATTTCTATTAAAATAATTTTGAAGATAAAATATTTCTTCAAAATATCAAAACTAATCTATATTCCACTTTTCAACTTAACTTTAATCTCCAATTGGACTTAATTTTATAGATACGCCACGAAAAATATATGCCACGAAAAATAAGATGTTAAGTAAATTTTTGGAGTCACACATCTTTTGAAATATCCATCCTAACTAATATTGAATATGACATATATCAGCTGTTCTAATGGCAAAACACTTAGTCAAAAAGAAATCTTAAAAAAATTGCCACGGATAAACACCATTATATATTAAATGAATTGAGTTACTTATTATTACAAAAATAGTTAAATTTATTAATTTATTAATTGACTTACTATTCTATTAATTAAATTTTTTTCTATCTGTGACACTGAATTCTTTAATTTATTCAGTAAAACATTACAGGATTAATTTTATTATCAAATAATTTTTTTTTGTTTGTAATTAAAATTTTTTTAATATTATTAGCTTTTTATTTATCGATATATTTGCATATTTTATTATATGTATAAAATATTTAAAATAAAAATAACGATAAATAAAAAAAAATTAGATGCATTCAATTTTAAAAATAAATATGTTTTTACATATTTGTTTGATATTGCAAAGTAGTAGTATTTCAATTTAGCAGCATATCTAGTATTTTTTTAACAATGCCTCATATATTTTAATCCTTAAAAAAACATACAAATATAGCATTAAGCAAATATAATATATATTTACATTTAGTATATATATTTGCTATATTTGCATTTTATTATGCATAAAAAATGTAATAAAATGCAAATATAGTAAAAATAAAAATATAAATATACAAATATAGCATTATCAAAATTCCCCAGTATTCCATAAAATATCGCATAAATAATTATACCAAAGATGGGGGAAAAAAAAAGATTGCAAAAGCTGTAGAATAATAAATAGTTTAGCAACAGAAGCTTTCATTGTTGCTTTTTATGAAAGATATGTCGGAAATTTAAATTACAAAAGGTTCTGGGAAAATATGCGTTCTTTTATGTGGTCTAGCGATTATGAAAAAAAGAATCCAGACAGGGATCGTTATTTTTCATTTGTCTGTATTCATGCATTTGTTTGAACATTTATTTTACGAAAGCAAGAAATCATGAAAGTTATTGTTTATGACACACGTAAAGCAAACGTCACAATCTATTAACCACCTAATTTAAATGCAAGGCAAATACTGCTCTTGATTAAAGAAGTGTTTGAAGCTTAGCTCTTAAAAGTCGTCCGCTTTAATTGGAATCAGTCCTATCTCATTTAAATGTGAATTGTTTAGAAAAATTGAATGGAAATATTATTCAAGCAATGATGTTTCAATTTACTTAAAAAATGAAGTTTGTAAATATTTGTTTACGTATTTCCTTGGAAAGATAAAGATAATGACAACATTAAGACAAATTAAAAAAAACTATTGAGTTTCCGTTATTGTAACCTCATCTTTGACAGCACCAAAACCAAATCTTTTTTATGAGTTCGTTTGATTTACGAAAGAAAAATGTGCATAATTTACTCAGTTTGAAATATACAACAATAAAATAAGAAAAATCAGTAAAATATATATATATATTTCGTACATAAAGAGTGTAATTTCCAAATAAAAACTTCTGATGTACCTTTATTATTTTAATCAATTACTTTTTACTGTTTGCAGTTTTATTTCAGTTGATTTTGATTTTAAATGAATATTGTCTAAAAAAATGAATTTTGGAAAAAAATTGCATCCAAGGTGTAAATTTTAATTTCATTATAAAAATGATTTACACATGAAATTCAATTAGATTATTTTGGAATATTCACATTATGTATTAAATTGCTAGAAAAAAGATTTATAGTATACTACCAGAATGTCAATTAAATAGCATAATTATATTCTAATTAATCTAATTATTCTAACTAATAATTATTAATATCTAATTAATCGTATTATTAATAATATAATCTATTTATCTTATAAAATATAATTTTATTATTATATTCCAGCATTCATTACTTTATTTAGTGGAGATGCTATTGCGGCGTCTTGAATATTTTCTTGGTTATTTTGGTTGATATTGTTACAAAATGTTTTGAAGCTTCATATAATAAAATAATGTATCCATCTCCAATGGAAAATAAAGCCAGCGTTAAATGCCTTATTTTGATTATTTATAAAATATCATGTCTAAAAAATTTCTTACATTTCCTAAAACTTATAAAAATTTAATACTCAGAAGCTGAATTCTTTCCTCTGAACTTTTCTTTTTATTCAGTACATACTTAAAAATCGCGAAATTGTTCTTTGTTATTTTTTTAATTAAATAAAAACTTTATTTATTTTTTTAATATTCTTGGCATAAGATAACGCCAGCCATTTTTTGTTAATAGAGAAGAATTGCAAGTGAAATGAAGTCACATTTTGACTGATTCTTCGCGCCAGCCGCCATTTTGATACTTCGCTTCATATGGTATTATTGTTCTCGGTTGAGATTACTTTAAAAATATCTGAACTCGTCTTTTAAAATTTTTTTTTATAGATATTTTTGCAAATCGAAATATTCTAAAATAGATTGTTTGTTAAAATATCAATTAATTAAAAAACTTAAAAACTTAAAATAAACTGCAATATACATTTATGATTAAAAACTTATTAAAAGTTATTTACTTCCATGAATGACAGCTAAAAATGTTTAATTTTCTGTAGCCATACAACGTTATTTCATATCAGTGAGTAAGAATATGAAACTTATCTTAAATTAATAATGAATAATGAAACTGATCTTAAATTAATAATAAATAAGAGATAATGAATCTTATCTTAAATTAATAATAAATAAGAGATAAGGAAATTATAAAATTTACCTGAATTTTATAGCATTACTTATATAATAAAAACATCTTTTGTACAAAATATCTTGAAACATACTACCATTGTATAAAATATCTTGAAGCATACTATTATTGTATAAAATATCTTGAAACACATTATCCTTGTATAAAAATCATATCACATTTAAATGACTAATACTCAAATAGATACATGCATTTTACTGGGCATTAATGCTACAATCTATGGTACTTGAATTGTGTCTTCTCTTAATTCAGTGCTGCAGATGAAGAAAGAATAAAAAAGGCGTGCAACGTACTTTCGTCGTGGTGGGTGGAGTATCCCTCGAGCACCCTGGAGACCAAGTCAATCTTCTGGACAAGAGAATCGAAGAGATGAATGGGCAGCCGGACGACCACTTCTTGGTGTGGATTGTTGGCGCATTCCGTGCCACTGTAAGTGCTGATTATCTCAATGCTGTCCAGCAATTTGTCCAACGATGCTTCGTCCGTGTCCTCGGAAGCCTGCAATGGTAAAATTTAACATGAGTTAATGCTACCATGTACTTTTAAAAGTAATACTAATGCGTATTAATTTAATACTAAAAGTAACAATTTAATACCTAATGCTACCAAATACTTTAAAAAGTAGGGGATAGTGTTACTCGCGTCCGTGGCATATCTTCAATCTACACGTGACACCCTTGGGTAGTGCTAAATGAGTGACAGCGTCGCAGCCCTTGCTTATGGCATAGCTGACTGCTGAAAGCATTGCCTGGTGCATTAGAACAACAACTTTAAAAAGCACTAAATGCATGATATTAGCAAACAATGCATAGAGGTTAGAGCAGTTTGGTGGATAGTTCTATTTAAGGAAGTTTGATTCGAAAACCAACAAGGAAGACTTGAGAAAAATTCACGTGTCTGTGTTGGAGAAAGAGTATGGCAAATAACATAGACCACAAAGACCTTTTTGGGGGCAATGGAAGAATGCACTGGAAGCTATATCAGGGAATGTATTTTTAAAATTGTAACGGTAAAATGTAACAGAATCCTTTGGTTCCTCGTGTGTAATGCTGAATCTACTGCAAATTTGGTATTTTAGTGCTGGATAAACTCAAGTCAAAGCCACTTGGCGTTTGAATACAACAACAACAGCACTTTTGTATTACAAAAGAATACTATAGTAAAAAGCAATCTACTATCTCACCAAATTACTTACTGTTTCGCCACATATTTGCGAAACTGTAGCATGGAAATTGTTTTTGAGATGAATAACCCCTTGAAAAATGGGGTTTGCTCCTGTTTTAAAATATCGTTTGAGAATTCTCAAGAATAGCTTCTATAGCACCAAAAATATATCGTTATACAGAATGTTGAATATTTTTCAAAATATTATAGTTTTAATTAATTAGAAGTTTTTGTTATTAATTTTAAATTACGATGTTTGTTTAACTCGACATGATTTGCTATGAAAATATTTTATAAATTAATTATAGTTTGCACTAAATAAACATTTAGTTAATCTTGGTTATTTTGGCGACAACATTGGCGAAATTAACCAGGAAATATTCCTTTAACATTATATGTCGCATTTTCATATTGATTTTCAAGAAGTTATCCAACATAAAAAATTTAGCTGA
Source organism: Caerostris darwini (assembly GCA_021605075.1). Taxonomy (NCBI): domain Eukaryota; kingdom Metazoa; phylum Arthropoda; class Arachnida; order Araneae; family Araneidae; genus Caerostris; species Caerostris darwini. The sequence continues at coordinate 161,373 of BPLQ01012579.1, read as the reverse complement.
CAGATGAAATATATGATTTATCATTATTTTATTTTTCTTTAGGTTATATTTTTCTATTTTTATATATTTTCAGTTTAGATGCCAAAAATTAAATTCGTAATACTTTTCAAAAATAAAGCACTGCATTCTCATCATGTTAAACCTAAATTTATTTAATAGTTTTAATAATGAGCAAAAACGTACATTCACATCGTAAAATAACAAACTACTGCCATATTTTTTCTGAACTTTATTTGTAACCTTTTAAAACCATCCATTTTTTGGAACGATGTTCTAAGTAATATCTACTAAATATTTTATGTCGGTTTAAAGATATGTATTCATCCATTCATAACAAAGTTACGGAGTTGTTTTTTTAGTTGCTTAATTGGCCATCAATCAATAGGATTTCTTTTGCGTTTCGGCACCAGCAAAACGTATTGCATTCGTATTTCGCTGAAAATATCATTAGCATCGCATGTAAAAACATCATTAGTGCCTCACGACTATTTGCAGTGATTTACTACATCATTTGTTACTGAACGCTGAGGCTTAATAACGATTGCTTGCAACAGAAATGGTTCGCTCGTTTTTAAGGGCAAATGGGAATAAAGAAATGCTGTTTTCTCTTTTTCTATGAATCGCTTTACTTTCTTGTAAACATCAATCATAATCTATAGATACTTCTCAAAAACCTTTTAAAATGTTTTTAAAAAATACTTTAAATACTCCAAGAAATGTATTTTTAACATTTTTTTTTTTTTTTTAATAGTTTCTAATATTTTTTAACATATTTTTTTGAACAAATATGTTTTAATTTTTTAGTATTTTTTAACATTTTTTTGAACAAATATATTTTTAATTTAATATTGTTTAACATATTTTTTTGAACAAATATCTTTTCATTTTTTAACGTATTTTTTGAACAAATATTTTTTTTTATTTTTTAGTATTTTTTAACATGTGTTTTTGAACAAATATTTTATTTATTTATTTTTCTCTTCAGAAAAATATTTTGCAAGTTATTTAATTTTTTGTTTAATTATGTTTTATTTTAAATTTCATTTTGATAGATAGTTAAAAATCTTGGAACACAATTAATATTCATGTATGAGGCTGATAAAAATATGTTTATATTCGTGGCCAATGAAAAGTTACGCTATTTGGGTGAAGGAAAATTAATGTTCATATATGAAGCGAACAAAAAATGTTCATGTATGTGGGCAGCGATAAATAATATTCAATGAAACATAATTTTCAGGTATGAATTCGACGAAAAATAATGCTTATATACGTGACCAAAGATAACATGTAGCGTGGAACAAATTCTACAGATTACTGAAAACTAAATTTTTTGCTATAAGCATGACAAATAAAGTATTACTAATTAACAAGTTGTGGATAATAATTTTAGCGCTTATATAAATGAAGTAAGATTTATTTTCTACTTTTTACATATAATAATCAAAAATTAAAATCTGACAGGGTGTTGTCAAACTTTGCTGTACTAATATACACTATTACAGTACACTAAAACTGCTGCACAGTTTCTTTAACATCTATCTACTGCCTTTTCTCTATAAAAAAAATGTATATCTCTCTTTCGTGGACCACAGCTAGTGTGTAAAAGATCCTAGGTTCGAAACTTGTGACATCATCCGTTACAATATGCAGATATGCATTCTACGAAAACTAATATTCAGATATGCATTCTACGAAAACTAATATTCAGATATGCATTCTACGAAAACTAATATTCAGATATGCATTCAACAAAAAATAATGTTCATACATGTGGGTAACGAAAACTAATGTTCAGATATGCAACTAATGTTGTTATATGTGGCCAACAAAAACTAATCTCCACGTATGTCAAAAACAAAAAATAATGTTAATATAAGTGGTCAATGAGTACAAATGCAAAATTAAGAATGAAACTTGTATAGTAATTTTCAAATATATCAAATTCCTTTTCTTTTTTTTCTCCACGGCATTTAGATGAACTTCCGATACTAATTCTTTTATGGTTATGAGCTATTCAGTCTAATAAGGATTCGTAGACTTTTAGAGAACCCACGCCATGGAAAAAAAGAAAGGAACGAATTTGATATACTTATGAAGCACTATATATTTTTCATTCGTAATTTTTCATTTGTACTCAATAACCACATATATTAACATCAGTTTTCGTTGTTCACATTCATGAGAACTATTTTTCGTTGGCCGCATATATAAATATTATTTTTCGTTGGCCACATATATAAGGAGCTTGAATGGCTGAGTGTCTAGCGCTCTGGCGTTTGGTAACACAGCTTTCGGGTTAAAGTCACGGCGGTGCATGGATATTTGTAGTGGTTCTGAATCCACTTTAAACAGTAGGTCCCAATCTTATATGACTGTAGAGCGTCATAGAGGTCAATCAGACTTCTCACCCACATAATTCCCAAACTGTAAATGAGCAACTCAGCTCTAGGCACAGTGATGTGGTGTGGTGTAGTGTAGTAGTAGTAAAGCCACATATATAAACATTATTTTTTTTTGTTGAAAGTATTTCTGAACATTAGTTTCGTAGAATGAATATCTGAACATCATTTTTCATTGGCAATATGCATGAATATTATTTTTCGTTGAAACCATATTTAAAAATTATGTTTGGTTGAATGCGTAGCTGAACTTTATTTGTCGTTGGTCACATACATGAACATTATTTTTGATTATTTTCCAATTAAATAAAATCTAATTTTTATACTAACAGATGATGACAAATTTAACAAATTGGCCGACGCCATTAGTTAAATTATTGTAAAAAATAAACTTACTGTAATAGTTTTCAATTAATTTTCCAAATCAACACTATTATATTATTAAAAATAAATGCTAACAAGTTAAAGAAAAAGGTAAAATTTATAAGGAATTCTGAGATAAGAATAGCTGTAGTATTTAACTAATTTTATCTTATGTAAGGGCAGTTTTTTAAAACCTGAAATCATTAATCCTTTAATCCTACACATATATTTTTTTTAGTAACAATTTTCAAAATTAAAAAATGCTGAATTTTATGTAATCAGATAACGCCATGCCTTATATGTTAATTTAAAATAATTCTTACTAAAACTTTAACGGTTTTGTTTGTTTAGAATAATTTAAATTTAAAAAAAAAGAAGAAAGTAAAGTAAAAACACTTTTTAAACCTTTTTCGTTTCAAAATAAAAGAATTATGCTGCCAATTAGCATACTCAGATTAAAGCAAAACAAACAAAACAACAGATCCGTTTTTCAGTGAGAATTATTTCCATTTATTGAAGCGTCGTCTAATTTGAACTTAGAAACTCTTTTTCCTTCAACAAATTGAAATAAAGTGTAGAATTTAAAAGACTGGTGAAAAACTAACGAGATATTTTTAGTCCTTTTGGAAATTTTTTAGTATTCTTCACTTTTGTGTTGTAAACAATTACACAGTGATTACAACTAATTGTATCTTTATTTTTGCATAGTTTTTATATACTTTAAGTACTTTTCAAAAGTGAAATTTATTTCACAAACCATCCATAAAAATTCAAATATACTTACTTTACATAGTTCGTACATTAGTGGAATATTTTATTTTTAATGTCTTACTTTAAGTAGTACACAAGAAGAAATGAAATTATAAAACTTTTGAAAATATTAAAAATTTGATTTTATTGAAATTGATACAACAAAGAATTATTTGAACAAACAAGACATATTATTATAAATGAATTGTAAATATTTAAAAAAAAATTATATTTAGATTAAAAATTGATAAGTACGGGCCACTTTTTTATAAAAAAAATGTCTCTTTTAATAGCTTATGTTCAGCGGCTTAAACATGAAATTTTACTCATTTATTTATAGAACTCATATTTTAAACACCAATATGACAATAATTTGTTCATAGAAAGGCAAAGGTTTCTTGTTAAATAAAATAAACTGAGATTCACTTTTCCTCATTTACTGTGTTTGGAGGAAAATATTTTCTAAATAAATTTTTTTAATAAATACAGTAAACTAAAAGCAGTTTAGTTTTCAATAATCTGTAGGATCTGTTGCACCTACCCAGACATACATATTTTTATGGAGAAAACTGTAGTATATGCTAGTACAACAGAGTTTGACAACACCCCTTTTATTTGTTGTGAGTAATAATATTTTCTCACAACAAATAGGGGTGTAATTTTATAAACGAGAAATATTCGTATGATGTTATCACATGAAGAGGCAATAAATAATTCACATAATATCAGTGATGTTTTATCATAAATTATTTTTATAGTAATATGTACATAAAATAATAATAATAGTATAATCAATAGATAATCAATAGGGCTGACTCTCCCTATTGATTATCTATTGATTATAATATTACGGTTTAAAGTGGGATCCGAACCACTACAAATCCATGACACAGACGGGATTCCAACCTGAAACCTGTGACACCTATCTCCAGAGCGCTAATCACTCGGCCATCAGGCGACCAAGCTGATCCAAATGACGTAAACAAGAATTTTGCAGATTTGATTGACGCAAAACTGATTTCATGTAGCTTTTACATAAATTCATTAGAAAAATGTATCATAAAAATAATAACTTTTAGAAAGACCCCTACAAAAAAATAGCTATTTACTTTTTTTAATTTTTTTGATATTAATTGACCAAAACAATCTAACGGAAAAACCCAATTTTCGTCATCAAAACCCGAATTCTTTAAGATTAAACAAGCAGTATATTTATTTAAGTCTCAATAAATTCTTCCTTGTTCCGAAAGTAACAATATAAAACAAACTAAACCACTACTTCGCTTCTTGTTAAAAAAAAAAAAAAAAAAAACTAGGAACGTGAGCTTCTTTCTCAGAATCTAGCTATTTATGAATTTCCATTAACAACAACAACAACAACAATTCAATTTTTCCTTCAGAAGTTTTTAAGCGAGTTCTTTGTGGCGGGATTTTCGGCAGCTACGCTTTCCAGGGAAGCAAGTTTTCACAATGTTGCCAGGGGAATAGATTCAATTTTCGGGTAAAGAATCTTTTTCTTCTTCGATATTCAAATAGAGGTTCTTTCTTTCGAGTGAGGGAACTTTTACTTCTTCGTTGGCGCGACGCACCACCCTTTGGGAAACTGGATTCGGCGACTTTCGGTTTTGCAGAATACAAGATGAGGGTATACTATATATATTTCTTTTTTTCATTGGATGATCGACTGAGTTTTCCGAGTGATGGAGTTCTTTCGAATAATTGTTTAAAGATTCAATGGATCCGAAGAAAACGAGTTTAAAGGGGGAATTCTTGGGAAAAGAAGAAAAATTTTGAAAGTGATTTTATAAACAAGAGAAGGATTCATACTGTATCATCACAGGATGATGCTCTGAATAATTCACATATTATCAGTTAAATTTTATCATAAATCATAATAATATATATAACATAATAATAATAGTATAATTAATATGTGAGTGGGAAATGTGTGTAATTTTTTTTTTTCGTGTTTGTGTGCAATTTCTTTTTTCGTGAATGTATGTGTGTGTGTGTAATCTTTTTTTTTCGTGTTAGTGTGTAATCTTCTTCTTCCGTGTGTGTGTAACCTTTTCTTTTAACGGATGATCGACTACATTTTCCCAGTGATAGCGTTCTTTCGAGTTATTGTTTAAAGATTAAAGGATCCGATGAAAACAAGTTTAAAGGGGGAATTCATGAAAAAAGAAGAAAATTTCGAAAGGGATTTTGTAAGCTATTTGCTAAGGGAATGATTCATATAATATCACGTGATTATGCAATAAATGATTTACAGTAATATAATAGATAATATTTTATCATGAATCATTTTATAAAGATATTTAACTGATGCCAAAAAATATTGATTTATGCGTAATTAATAATTTTTAAGAAAATATTTCAGTTCTATACCTCGCCCACTTATTAGATTGTTATGAAATAAGATGCAATTATTTTTAATTGTGTTCCTTTTTTTGTCACATGTGCTTGTTTTTTATAAAAACATTATCAGCTTAATTTTTTTCAAAATTGCATAGGGTTAATAGTCTTTTCGTATCACTATTATATTTTAATTTAAATTCAACAAAAAAAAATTGTAAAATAATTCGCTTGATATAGGAAAGGAAATATTTTTTATTTAAAAAGTTACTATTAATACAGATGTATTAGTCTCTACTTCCATTTTTTTGTTAATGCCGATTATCCCATATTTTACACAAATACAGTTTCTAATTAGTTAGAAAAATTAATTTCATTCTAGGAAGATTTTTAGAGGTAACTGAACCCCATTTGCTTGTCGTGTTTCAGAAAACCTTAAAATCTTCTCTTGAAAACGTGACTGTTCATGCTTGTTATTTAGCTTTTTTATAAACCCTCCTTCATTATTTTTTATTTTTATTTATTTATTTTAAAATTTATACGGGATATTAAGGAATAAATTTAGTGAAAAGTAAACAAACCCATTTTCTTTACAAATTTCAAAATGCGGTTGATAATAAAGTGTTAGTTTCTCATTTTTTCAATAGTGAGCTGGGTTTGAAATCCGCCTTGTCACAATGCACTGAAAAGCTAAGTTTCTGTGTATTTTCCAGGAAGATAGTTAGTAAATCTGTTGGCTGGAAAGCCTTGTTCGCTTCAATTAAGGTATTATAATGCTGATATAATGCAGAGAACTCTCTCGTGTACCCTGAACAAAGTTGAATCTGCTACATATCCCCAAATGGGATAAAATGAAAATCTTACCAAGAAGATGAAAGAAAATATGAAAGAAGAAGAGTATAATATATAAGTATGATAAGTATAAGGAGTATAATATATATAATGCAAATAACTCTCTCGTGTACCCTGAGCAAAGTTGAATCTGCTACATATCCCCAAATGGGATAAAATGAAAATCTTACCAAGAAGATGAAAGAAAATAGGAAAGAAGAAGAGTTAAAGGATTTCATTTGTAATAATAACTAAAATGAATTGTTTCTAATATATGTAAAAGAAGCAATTTTTACATAAAAGAATAACAGTCAGCATTTTTACAAATTAATTAGACATTTTTTCCCTAGCAATCAGTTCTGAATTTATAATTTCACAAGCAATTAAATTTAACACAAAGGTCACATCTATCTTAATAAAAGAATTCTCCTGACACGAAATGCAATATTTTTTTACTTAAAAAAAAAAAAAAAAAAAATTCACTACTAATCCAGTTCCAGTGGGCTTTTTTTCGATTGTTGTCTGGCAATTTTTCTGTTTGGGCAGACATTAAAAGAATTCATGACAGGCTTCTGTTTGTCCTCCAAACCAATTGTTTCTCTTAATTCAACTGGATGTCAACAAAAGTAATGCTCACTGTTTTTTCTCTCTCCAGCAGAAAAAAAAAGTTAAAGCTGTACGGCACTAATACTAGAAATTTATCACCAATAAACAACATTTTGTTTGCTAGCAAATGGAATTTAAATAAAGAATAGTTTTTACATCATCTTTTTTTTTTTTTTTTTTTTGAAAATAAATGAAATTTTCGGCATTGTTAAAGCTTTTTATCCTGAATGTTGTTCGAATCTTTTTTATTCCTCACATTCTTTTCTTTTGTTGTTGTATGTCGAAAAGCTATGTGTTTTACGTATCTTTGTGCTTACATCTACACTTTTTGCAATGAACAAATCAGCGATAGATAATAAATGGAAGTCATATTTAGGGTTAATTGTGTGCAGTAAAGGAGGACACCAAGAAAAGTAGCACCTAATAATCTGAATGCCAACGAGTTGCTTAAACATTTGTCACAATGCTATCGAATCTCTACGTTTCTGAAAGCAGCGATTGTAACGGATACTGTCAGAGGCTTCGAACCTAGGATCTGTTGTACGATACCTATACGTATTATCTTTGATCCCCGAAAAGGATATATGCATATTTTTTATGGAGATAACTGTAGAAATATATATGCTAGGATAGTGACAACACCCTGTCAGATTTTCATTTATAATTATTATATATAAAAAAATTGAAAATGAATCTTATTTTACATACATAATCGTCCTCAACTTGTTTATTAGTATACCATGCTTATAAGCAAAAAGTTTAGTTTTCAATAATCTGTAGTAGGATCTGTAGCGATAGCCTAGATATACATATTTTTATGCAGAAAACTGTAGCTAGTACAACAGAGTTTGACAACATCCCTATTTATTGTGAGTAAATATTATTACTCACAACAAATAAAAGGGGTGTTGTCAAACTTTGTTGTACTAGTATACACTACTACAGTTTTCTCCATAAAAATATGTATATCTAGGCTAGCGCAACAGATTATTGAAATCTAAACTACTTTTAGTTTACTGTATTTATTAAAAAATTTTATTTTGAAAATATTTTCCTCCAAACATAGTAGATGAGGAAAAGTGAATCTCAGTTTATTTTATTTAACAAGAAACCTTTGCCTTTCTATGAACAAATTATTGTCATATTGGTGTTTAAAATATGAGTTTTATAAATAAATGAGTAAAATTTAGTAACTTTTCGTGTTTAAGCCGTTAAACATAAGTAATTAAAAGAGAAATTTTTTATAAAAAAGTGGCAGTTTTTTTTAAATATTTACAAATCATTTATAATAATAAACATGTCTTGTTTGTTCAAATAATTCTTAATTCTTTGTTGTATCAATTTCAATAAAATCAAATTTTCTATATTTTCAGAAGGTTTATAATTTCAATTCTTCTTGTGTGCTTGTATACAACTTAAAATAAGACATTAAAAATAAAATATTACACTAATGTACCAACTCTGTAAGTATATTTGAATTTTTATGGAAATTCATAAATAGCTCGATTCTGAGGAAGAAGCTCACGTTCCTGGTTTTTTTCTTTTTTCTTTTCTTTTCTTTTTTTAAAGAAGAAGCGAAGTAGTGATTGGGTTTGTTTTATGTTGTTATTTTCGAGACAAGGAAGAATTTATTTAGGCTTAAATAAATATGCCGTTTATTCAGTCTTAAAGAATACTGGTTTCGATAATAAATATTGGCTTATTCCGTTGCATTGTTTTTGTTAATTAATATCAAAGAAATGATAAAAAAATAGCTATGAGTTTAACTATTTTTTGAGGGACCTTTCTAATATTTATTATTTTTACGGTACATTTTTCTAAAGAATTTATGTAAAAGCTACTTGAAATCAGTTTTGCGTCAACCAGATCTACAAAATTCTTATTTTGGGCCCCTACGTCCAGTTTGGGGGCCTGATGGACGAGTGACAAGCGCTCTAGAGCTCGGTTCCACAGATTTTGGTTTTGAGTCCCGGTGTTGGCTTGGATGTTTGCATTTCGGTATCCACTTTAAACAGTATGTTGCCGGTCTATTAGGACTGTGGAGCGTTTGAATGTAGGGCTGACAATCCTATCCTGTATACATATAGATGTATTGATTATACTATTATTATTATTATTTTATGTACGTATTACTATAGAAATAATCTATGATAGACTATCTCTGATATTGTGTAAATTATTCAATGCATTATCATATGAGGACAATATATGAATCATTCCCTTAACAAATAGTTTACAAAATCACTTTCAAATATTTTTTCTTTTTTTTCCATGAATTCCCCCCTCTAAACTCGTTTTCATAGGATCCTCTGAACCTTTAAACAATAATTCGAGAAACCCTATCACTCGGAAAACGTAGTCGATCATCCAATAAAAAAAGAAATATATGCATATAAATACATCATACCCTCATCTTGTATTCTGCAAAACCGAAAGTCGGCGAATCCAGTTTCCCAAAGGGTGGTGCGTCGCGCCAACGAAGAAGTAAAAGTTCCCTCACTCGAAAGAAAGAACCTCTATTTGAATATCGAAGAAGAAAAAAGATTCTTTAACCGAAAATTGAATCTATTCCGCTGGCAACATTGTGAAAATTTGCTTCCCTGTAAAGCGTAGCGGCCGAAAATCCCGCCACAAAGAACTCGCTTAAAAACTTCTGAAGGAAAAATGGAATTGTTGTTGTTGTTGATGGAAATTCATAAATAGCTAGATTCTGAGGAAGAAGCTCACGTTCCTGGTTTTTTATTTCTTTTTTTAAGAAGAAGCGAAGTAGCGGTTTCGTTTGTTTTATATGTTGTTACTTTCGAGACAAGGAAGAATTTATTTCGCCTTAAATAAATAGACTGTTTATTTAATCTTAAGTAATCCTGGTTTTGATAACAAAATTTGTTTTTTTCGTTACATTGTTTTTGTTAATTAATATAAAAAAATTATAAAAAGGAATAACTATTTCTTTTTTGTGGGACCCTTTCTAAAATTTATTATTTTTACGATACTTTTTTCTAATGGAAATAGATAAAAGCCACTTGAAATTAGTTTTGCGACAACCAAATCCACGAATTTTTTGTTTTCGTCACCTAGGATCAGTTTGGGGACCTGATGGCCGAGTGACTAGCTCTCTGGAGGTCGGTGCCACATGTTTTAGGTTCAAGTCTCGGTGGTGTCATGGTCCAAAATCCACTTTAAATAGTAGGTCTCGGTCTAATACGACTGTAGAGCGTTTGAATGTAGGGCTGACATCCTATCCCGTATATATATTTATGTATTGATTATAGTATTATTATTATTTTATGTTCATATTACTATAAAAATAATTTATGATAAGACATCATGAAAATCTATTATTATTACGATACATTTTTCTAATGAATATAGGTAAAAACTATTTGAAATCAGTTTTGTGTCAACCAAATCAACAAAATTCTTTTTCCATAAACTAGGACCAGTTTGGGGGCCCGATGGCCAAATGACTAGCTCTCCGGTGATCGGTGCCACAGGTTTCGAGTTCGAGTCCCAGCGGTGACATGAATGTTTGTAATTCGGAATCCACTTTAAACAGTAGGTCCCGGTCCAATATGACTGTATAGCGTTTGAATGTATGTCTGACAATCCTAATAATATATTTATATGTATTGATGTAATAGTATATATATGTATTGATTATACTATTATTATTACTTTATGCACATATTACTATAAAAATAGTTTTTGATCAAATATCACTTATATTATGTGAATTATTTATTGCATTATCGTATGATGACATTATATGAATCATTCCCTTAGCTAATAGTTGACAAAATCTCTTTCAAAATTTTTCTTTTTTTTCCCATGAATTCCCCCTCTAAACTCGTTTTCATCGGATCCTCTGAATCTTTAAACAATAATTCGAAAGAACTCTATCACTCGGAAAACGTAGTCGATCATCCAATGAAAAAAGAAATATATCTATGCATATTATACCCTCATCTTGTATTCTGCAAACCCGAAAGTCGGTGAATCCAGTTTCCCAAAGGGTGGTGCGTCCCGCCAACAAAGAAATAAAAGTTCCCTCACTCGAAAGAAAGAACTTCCGTTTGAATATCGAAGAAGGAGAAGAAGAAAAAGATTCCTTACCCGAAAATTGAATCTATTCCCCTGGCAACATTGTAAAAAGTTGCTTCCCTGGAAAACGTAGCTGCCGAAAATCCCGCCACAAAGAACTCGCTCAAAAACTTCTGAAGGAAAAATGGAATTGTTGTTGTTGTTGATGGAAATTCATAAATAGCTAGATTCTTTTTTTTTAAAGAAGAAGCGGAGTAGTGGTTTAGTTTGTTTTATAGTGCTTAGGTAAATAAATAGTCTGTTTATTTAATCTTAAAGAATTCGGGTTTTGATAAACAAATTTGGGTTATGCCACTACAGTGTTTTGATTAATTAATATCAAAGAAATGATAAAAATATTTTTGAAAATTTAACTTTTTTTTGTGGGCCCTTATAAAATTAATTATTATTATGATATATTTTTGTAATTAATGTATGTAAAAACGACTTGAAAGGCGTTTTGCTACAACCAAATCCGCAAAATTCTTGTTTTTGTGGCCTAGGACCAGTTTGAGTCCTATGGCCGAGGGACTAGCGCTCTGGAGCACACTGCGACAAGTTCCGTATTCAAGTATCGGCGGTGCCATGAATGTTTTTTTAGTTTAGAATCTACTTTAAACAGTAGGTCCCGGTCTAATATGACTGTAGAAAGCTTGGATGTAGGGCTGACAGCTCTATCCCGTAAAAAGAAAGCATCTCCTGTCTCGAAATCTGACAGTTGGCAGACGGTTTTGGCCCATTATGGGGCTGCTGCGCCAATGAAGTAGTAGGACTAGTTTGATGTGTCAGAACATGCACATCTGTTGAAAGAAACTATTGGTTCACTAAGTTCTAAGAAACTAAGTTCACAATTGGATTACACGGAAAAAAACCCAAAGTAGAAAACCCTATGTTCCATGTTACCACATCGTACGTTAGTGCATCATTTTATGAGGTTCTAATTAAGTGAAAATGACAACTGCATTCCACGAACTCTTCCTTTGAAATTTGTCCACTAATTTTTTATTCGTTCATATTTTTATTCATATATTTACCAGCAACAGTTAAGGTAGGATTTTGCTTCATATACAATTTTTCTCTTTTAATACTAAATATACAGTACATTCTAAACTTTTAATATTCTAATATTGGATTCGCATAATTTTGAATATTGGAATGTTGTCTGCAATGATCAATGCAGTGATGACCAAATTCCGTTCATGAACGGAAAGATGGAAGAATCCTTCGCCAAACACTTTTCAGGAAGAAAGTATTGATTACTGAAAGACACGTTTGCGAGGTAATTTGAAAGGTGCGTGCTAGGGTGACTGATTGCGCGTGATAAGTTTTTAAGACAAATTACATATTCTTAAAAAAGAAATGTTATTGAAAGTAGAATAAAAGAGGAAGAATGATACATGGACCTTCCGCCAACGACTCATTGAATAAGAAATTTAATAAAAGTGTGTCAGTATCGATTAGAACATTATGAAGTTGTGATAAATCGATTAATTTCCTTATAATGAAGCAGGTGTATCATATTCAGTTTTACAAAGAGTGCAATTTTTGTTTTGAAGCCTATAAATACTCGATTGGTAGTCCAGTGGTGAAGTGCGTAAGTGTGCAGGAAGTGTGGTTTGTCGCTTTATGGTCGTCTTGTGCACCCAAGGGCAAAACAGGCCGGGATCTACAGTTTAAAATGAATTTCAAACGACTAACAAGCATCCATGCCTTAGATTCGTTGCTGTTCAGAAACGAGATGAATAGACTAATAATATGAAAATGGGTTTAAGCGTTCCCTGATGCTGGAAGTTTTCAAGGTTTTCTCCCCCACGAGACGTAATTCAAGACATTCATTAGGCCTAAATCCCTTACAAAATGCAATTTCCTTTCTTTATGATCATCATTGGCGTAACAGTACATAAATATGCATTATTTCCTGTTAGATTACAATAATTTTACATGTGACCCATTTGGTTAGCAAAATCAGAAAACATTTCAAAACATACAATTCAAATAATTTAATTTTAATAAAAATTAACATTCATGAATATACTGCTTTGCAATATATAACTAAAATAATTGTGTACATTCAGGAACAAATTTGTAAATTCATCTGAATATTTGACAGACAGGAAAAACAAAATGCAGCATCTAATACAGAAGAATCTAAAATCAAGAAACCCTCAAAAGGAAAAGCTCTCTCGACTTTAAACCAATCAAATTAATTCGTCAGAAAATTCAAATCACTCGATTTGCGAGCGTTCTCTTAATGTATCCGTCGCCTCTATTTGTTCGAGTCAAACAGAAATTCCATCTGCCATCCCCGTTTGGCTGTGCAAGCAGCGAGGAAGCAAACAGTGTTGGCTTCCAACACTTCACTCTGAAAGATGAGAGAATACTTCGCCAAACACTTTTCAGAAAAGAAAGCATTGGTTACGAAAAGAAACGCTTACGAGGTAATTTGAAAGGTGCGTTTTAGGGTGATCGATTACGCGCGATAAGTTTTGAAGACATATTACATATTTTAAAAGTAGAATGAAAGAGGGAAAATGATATATGAAATTTCTGTCAACGATTCATTAAATAAGAACTTTCATGAAAGTTTGTCAGTATCGATTAGAACATTATGAATTTGTGATATCGATTAATTTCCTTTTACTGAAGACAGTTGTACCAAATTCAGTTTTACAAATTGCAATTTTTGTTTTGTAACTTATATATTCTCGAAGGGTAGTTCAGTTGTGAAGTGCGTAGTTAGGGTGCAGGAAGTTTGGTGCTTGGTTTGTCGCTCTACGGTCATCTTGTGCACACGAGGGCTAAACAGACCAGGACCTACAGTTTAAAGTGGATTCCGAACCACTAACAAACATCCATGCTACCGACAATATTGAAACCTGGAGACTGTGGTTCCAAAGGCCAGAGTACAGAGCGCAGGAGGAGTCAGGTTCCTTGCTGTTCAGAAACGAGATGAATCGCTGGAGACTGTGAAAATGGGTATAAACGTTTCCTGCTGCAGGAAGCTTTTAGGGTTTTCACTCACACAAGAAGTAATTCAAGACATTTTTTAGGTCTAAATTCCTTCCTAAATGCAATTTCCTTTTTCATCCTCATCATTGGCGTAACAGCTTCATGATGGCCAAGGACGTATGCCTAGTGTCAGATTTCTAGACAGGTGATGTTGCCACAGCGGTAGTCATTCGGCCCTCAGGCATGTTCCTTACTATATGCATGAGTGTAATATAAGATCCTCTCAATATTTATTAAAAACGGGGGAGTGAAAATCTAAAATTTGAAAAAGACTTAATTCTGTATTATTTCGTGTTAGATTACCATAATTTTAATTTAGTTAGAAAAATCAAGAAAAGAACACCACTTTTCAAATATATAATTCAAATAATTTAATTTAATCAAAATTAAAATTCATGTCTATCCCCAAATTCAAATATACAACTTTCCAATACATCTTAAAAATATTTTTGTACCCCCATTTAACTCTCCAAGGGAGAAATTTGGAAATTCACCTGAATATTTGACATACTGGAAAAACAAAACGCACTATCTAATACAGAAGAATCTAAAGCGAAATCTAAAATCAAGAAACTCTAAAAAGGAAAAGCTCTCTCGACTTTAAGCCAATCAAATTAATTCGTCAGAAAATTCAAATCATTCCATTTGAGAGCCTTCTCTTAACACATTTGTCCGCCTCTATTTGTTCGAGTCAAACAGAAATTCCATCTGCCATCCCCGTTTGGCTGCACAAGCAGCGAGGAAGCGAACAGCGTTGGCTTCCGACACTTCACTCCGAAAAACGCGAGAATCCTTCGCCAAACACTTTTCAGAAAATTGATTACTGAAAGCCACGTTTACGGGGTAATTTGAAAGGCGCGTTACATGGTGACCGATTACGCGCGATAAGTTTCAAAGTCAAATTACATATTTTTAAAAAAAGAAATGTTATTTAAGAAAGTAGAATAAAAGAGGGAAAATAATATACGAACTTTCTGTCAATTACTCATTCAATAAGAACTTTAATGAATGTTTGTCAGTATCGATTAGTACATTATGAATGTGTGATATCGATTCATTTCCTTATACTGAAGTAGGGGTACCAAATTGAGATTTACAAAGAGCAATTTTTTTCTGAAGTGCGTAGCTAGAGTGCAGGAAATTTGGTTTGTCGCTCTACGGTCATCTTATGGACACGAGGACTAAACGGAACGGGACCTACTGTTTAAAGCGGATTCCGAACAACTAACAAACATGCATGCCACTGCCAGGATTCGAACCTGGAGCCTGTAGTAACAAAGACCAGAGCGTAGGGTGAAGGAGAAGTTAGGTTCGTTGCTATTCAGAAATGAGAGGAATCGATAGAAAATAGGAAAAGGGGTATAAGCCTTTCATGATAATGGAAGTTTTCAAGGTTTTCTCTCACACGAGCCGTAATTCAAGACATTTTTTTAAGTCTAAATCCCTTCCAAAATGCAATTTCTTTTCTTTATCACCATCATTGGCGTAATAGTACTTAATTACGTATTCTTTCATGCTATATTACAATAATTTTACACGTTACTCATTTGATTAGCATAACCAAGAAAAGAAAACAACTTTTCAAAATATATAATTCAAATAATTTAATTTTCATCAAAATTAAAATTCATGTCTATTCACAAATTCATGAATATGTTACTTTTCAATACATTATTACAATATTTTTGTACATCACTTAACGCTTCAAGGAAGACATTTGGAAATATTACTGAATATTTGACAGACAGGAAAAAAAAAAAGGCAACATCTAATCTAGAAGTATAATCTGAAGAGAAATCTAAAATCAACAAACCCTAAAAAGGAAAAGCTCTCTCTCCTATAACAATCGAATTAATTCGTCAGAAGATTCAAATCATTCAATTTGCGAGCGTTCTCTTAATACATCTATCGCCTCTATTTGTTCAGTCAAACAGAGATTCCATTTGCCATCCCCACCTGGCTGTGCAAGCAGCGAGGAAGCGAACAGCGTTGGCTTCCGACACTTCACTCTGAAAGATGGGAGAATCCTTCGCCAAACACTTTTCAGGAAGAAAGTATTGATTTGCTAAAAGCCACGTTTACGAGGTAATTTGAAAGGTGCGTCTTACGGTGAGCGATTACGCGCGATAAGTTTTAAAGACAAATTACATATTTTAAAAAAGAAATGTTATTGAAAGTATAACGAAATAAGTGAAAATGATATATGAATCTTCCGTTAACGACTTATTAAATAAGAACTTTAATGAAAATTTGTCAGTATCAATTGGAAAACATTATGAATTTGGAATATCGATTAATTCCGTTGTACTGAGGCAGATGTACCGAATTCCAGTTTTTGTTTTGAAGCCTATAAATTCTCGATGGATAGTCTAGTGGTGAAGGGCGTCTAGTGATAGTCTAGGGTGCAGGAAGTTTGGTTTGTCGCTCTACGGTCATCTTACCATCCATCATGACCATCCATCCTTAATCCATCATTACTAACCATTGCTTTCATCGTATGAACTTGTATTCAATAGATGATGAGAAAGATCAACAAATAGTTCAGGAGCATACTCGGCGTAATTTGTCATTCCCTTTTCAAAAGAAACAGATAGTATTTTTTTTATACCAATTATCGAAGAAAACTAATAGTACTGTTATTGGTACCAGGCAATTAACGCAAAACAGTGTCTTCATCAAAAGGCAGTTTTAGAAAAACTGAAATTAGAATTATAAACTGGAATATATTTTTATATTATATAAGATATTATCGTGAAATTTTCTTGTAATTAAGCAATTAAATGGTAGTTTTTATATTTATTTATATTTCGAAAGGAAATTTGTCGTGATGCTATTCCTGAGTTACATTATGCAAAGCCCGACTCGTAGCTCACTGACATGGTGAACATGGGTGAGCATTAGCGATGATTGGTTTGGTTTGTCGCTCTACGGTCATCTTGTGCACACGAGGGCTAAACAGACCGGGACCTACAGTTTGAAGTGGATTCCGAATCACTAACAAACATCCATGCTACCGCCAGGCTTCAAACCTGGACCCTGTGGTACCAAAGACCAGAGCGTAGGGTGTAGGATGAATTACGTTCGTTGCTGTTCAGAAACGAGATGAATCGACAGAAATGGGAAAATAGGTATAAGCGTTTCCTGCCGCTGGATGTTTTCAGGGTTTTCTCCCACACGAGATGTAATTCAGGTCATTCTTTAGGTCTCAGTGCCTTCCAAAATGCAATTTCTTTTCTCTATCACTCTCATTGGCGTAACCATGGTGGCCCAAGGCCGTCTGCCTAATGGCAGATTTCTAGACAGGACATGTTTTCTTTTTACGGGCAAAGTTGCCAGCCCTAAGCACTAAAGTCATTTTAGGGCCAGGATGTATAGTTTAAGAGGGATTCCAAACCATTACAAATATCCATGGAACCGACGGGAATCGAATGCGAAAACTGTGGCCCCGAGTGCCATAGAGGTAGCCATTCGGCCATCAGGCCTATTCTTCACTTTATGCATACGCATAATATGAGATCCGCTCAACATGTATTAAAAAAGGGGGAATGAAATAACAAAAATTTGGAAAAGACATAATTATGTAATATTTCATGTTAGATTACGATAGTTTTACATGTTTCTAATTTGCCTAGCATAACCAAGAACTGTACCAACCAAGAACAACGAGCATAACAAAGAAGCATAACCACTTTTCAAAATATATAATTTAAATATTTAAGAGAGGAAAACATTTCAAAATATATCATTAGAATAATTTAATTTTAATCAAAAATAGAATTCATGTCTATTCACAAATTCATGAATATACTACTTTTCAATACATAACTAAAATATTTTTGTATATCATTTAACGTTCTAAGGAACAAATTTAGAACACTTGAATATTTGACAGACAGGAAAAACAAAACGCAACATCTAATACAGAAGAATCTAAAATCAGCAAAACCTAAAAAGGAAAAGCTCTCTCGACTTTAAACCAATCAAATTAATTCGTCAGAAAATTCAAATCATTCGAGTTGCGAGCGTTCTCTTTTAATACATCTGCCTCCTCTATTTGTTCGAGTCAAACAGAAATTCCATCTGCCATCCCCGTTTGGCTGTGCAAGCAGCGAGGAAGCGAACAGCGTTGGCTTCCGACACTTCACTCCGAAAGACGGGAGAATCCTTCGCCAAACACTTTCCAGAAAAGAAAGCATTGATTACTGAAAGCCACGTTTGCGAGGTAATTTGAAAGGTGCGTTTCAGGGTGACCGATTACGCGCGATAAGTTTCAAAGACAAATGACATATTTTAATGAAAGAATTGTTATTGGAAGTAGAATAAAAGAGTAGAAATGATATATGAACCTTCCGTCAACGACTCATTAAATAAAAACTTTAATTGTCAGTATCGATTAGAACATTATGAATTTGTGATATTGATTCATTTCCTTATACTGAAAAAGTTGTACCAAATTCCATTTTACAAAGAGTGAAATTTTTGTTTTGAAGCCTATAAATTCTCGATGGGTAGTCCCGTGGTGAAGTCCATAGCTAAGGTGCAGGAGGTTTGCTTTGTCGCTCTACGGTCATCTTGTGCATACTACGGGACCTACAGTTTAAAGTGGATTCCAAACCACTAACAAACATCAATGTTACCGCCAGGATTCGAACATGGAGACTGTGTTAACAAAGACCAGAGCGCAAGTTGTAGGAAGAGTGTTAGGTTTGTTGATGAGCGAGATGTTCGTCGGAAACGAGATGAATCTATAGAGCATGCGGAAAGGGGTATAAGCGTTTCCTACTGCTGGACGTGTTCAAGGGTTTTCTCCCATAGGAGACGTAATTCAAGATAGTTTTTAGATCTAAATCCTTCCAAAATGCAATTTCCTTTCCCTATTATCATCATTGGAATAACAGTACTTAATTATGAATTATTTCATGTTAGATTACAATAAATTTACATGTTACTTATTTGGTTAGCATAACTCAGAAAATAAAAACAAAATTTTCGAAATATATACTTAAATAATTCAATTTTAATAAAAATTAAAATTTATGTCTATTCACAAATTCATGAATAACTTAAGTATACTACATTGCAATACTATTAAAATATTTTTGTACATCATTTAACGCTACAAGTACGATATCTGAAAATTCATCTGAATATTTGAAAGACTTTAAAACAAAACGCAACATCTAATACAGAATAATCTAAAAGCCAAATCTAAAATCAACAAACCCTAAAAAGGAAAAGCTCTCTCGACTTTAAACCAATCAAATGAATTCGTCAGAAAAGTAAAATCATTCGATGTGTGAGCGTTCCTCTTAATACATCTGTCGCCTGTATTTGTTCAGTCAAACGGACATTCCATCTGCCATACGTTTGGCTGCACAAGCAGCGAGGAAGCCAACAGTGTTGGCTTCCGACACCTCACTCTGAAAGAAGACGGGAGAATCCTTCGCCAAACACTTTTCAGAAAGGAAGGTATTGATTACTGAAAGCCACGTTCACGAGGTAATTTGAAAGGTGCATTTTAGGATGACCGATTACATGCGGTAAGTTTCGAAGACAAATTACATATCGTAAAAAAGAAATGTTATTTAAGAGGGTAGAATATGTGAGGGAAAATGATGCATGAACCTTGCGTCAACGGCTCATTAAATGAGAACTTTAATGAAAGTGTGTCAGTATCGATTAGAACATTATGAATTTGTGATATCGATTCATTTGCTTCTACAGAAGCTAGGTATACCGAATTCAGTTTTATACAGAGTGATTTTTTTTGATGCCTATAAATTCTTTATTGGTGATCTAGTGGTAAAGTGCGTAACTGGGGTGCAGGTGGTTTGGTTTGTCGCTCTACGGTCGTCTTGTGCACACAAGGGCTAAACAGACAGGGACATACAGTTTAAAGTGGATTCTCGACTACTCACATACATCCATGCCACAGCCAGGATTCGAACCTGGAGCCTGAGGTACCAAATTCCAGAGCGCAGGGTGCAGGAGGATTGAGGTTCATTGCTGTTCAGAAACGGCATGAAACGATAGAGAATGAGAAAATGGGTATAAACGTTTCCTGCTGCTGGAAGTTTTCAGAGTTTTCTCCCACACGAGACGTAATGTAAAACATTCTTTAGGTCCCTTTTCAAACTGCTGTTTTCTTTCTTTATGATCATAATTGGCATAACAGCCCCATGGTGGGTCAAAGCCGTCTGCCTAATGGCAGATTTCTAGACAGGAAATTTTTCTTTTTACGGGGTAAGTTTGTCAGCCCTACGACCTGCAGCCATATTAGAACGGGACCTTTAGTTTAAAGTGGATTCCTAACCACTGCAAACATCCATGTACCGTAGGGATTTTAACTTGAAACCTGTATCCCCTAGCGCGATAAGATTACGGTAAATTTACATTTTCCTAACTTGGAAAGCATGATTAAGAAATAAAAGACCACTTTTCAAAATATATAATTCAAGTAATTTAATTTTAATCAAAATTAAAATTCATGTCAATTCACAATTGTAAGAATATATTACTTTACAATACATAACTAAAATATTTTCGTACATCATTTAACGCTCCAAGGAAGAAATTTGGAAATTCCCTGAATATTTGACAGACAGGAAAATTACAAAACGCAACATCTAATACAGAAGAATCTAAACTCAACAAACCCTAAAAAGTAAAAGCTCTCTCGACTTTAAACCAATCGAATTAATTCGTCAGAAAATTCAAATCATTCGATTTGCGAGCGTTCTCGTAATACATCTGTCTGCCTCTATTTGTTCGAGTCAAACAAAGATTCCATCTGCCATCCCCGTTTGGCTGTGCAAGCAGCGAGGAAGCAAACAGCGTTGGCTTCCGGCACTTCACTCCGAAAGACGGGAGAATCCTTCGCCAAACACTTTCCAGAAAAGAAAGCATTGATTACTGAAAGCCATGTTTGCGAGGTAATTTGAAAGGTGCGTTTCAGGGTGACCGATTACGCGTGATAAGTTTTCAAGACAAATTACATCTTTTGAAGAAAGAAATGTTATTGAAAGTTGAATAAAAGAGTAGAAATGATATCTGAACTTTCCGAAAACGACTCATTAAATAGAAACTTTAATGAAAGTTTGTCAGTATCGATCAGATCATTATGAATTTGTGACATCGATTCATTTTCTTATACTGAAGCAGGTGTACCAAATTCAGTTTTACAAATTGCAAATTTTTGTTCTGAAGCCTTTAAATTCTCTATTGGTGGTCCAATGGTGCAGTACGTAGCTAGGGTGCCTGCAAGGTTTGGTTTGGTTTGTTGCTCTATAGCCAACTTGTGCTCATGAGTGCTAAACAAACTTGGACCTACAGTGCAAAGTGGATTCCGAACTACTCACAAACATCATGCTACCGCCAGGATTTGTACCTGGAGCCTGTGGTACCAAAGGCTTGAGAAGTTAGGTTCGTTGCTATTTAGAATCGCGATGAATCGATAGAGAATGTGAATTATGTGAAACTAAAGTCGCGTGTGATCACGTAAGAATAATGCTGATATCCTCGCGTGATCCTGTTCTCATAATGTTTAAACATTATGTTGTTGAATATACATAAAAAACACAAGAAGTCCCCTTTATCTTGAAATAATTTACGAGCGGAGAGAGCTACAGATGTGCAATTGGAACAACGGCACAGTAAACCGATGTTGTCCAACAACCGATAGAAATATTCATAGGGACGAAATTTGGAAGTTAGATATCTCTCATTAAAAATTGGAAATGAAATGTGACAGATAAAATTTTCATTAGATGGTGGCATTAGGCTTACCACGATGATATAAATTATAGTCACTGCACTTCCTCAAGAGAGCGTGAGATGATTCATCTCAGATTGGTACGGACTACGAATTATCAAGTATGGCGATGCTGTTGAATGGCTAGCAAGATAGTCAGAACTAACAACATATTATGTATAAAACAAACAACTAACAAGTCACTATATTACGACGTAGGATTACAATTCCATGCAACAGTATGGCAAATTTCGTCTATGCGTATGAAACAATACTTTTTATATATGAAATACAATTTTTGATTTATTATTCTATATCCTAGCCAAACATTTTAAACATACTCGACAATAATTTACCATAGTTGGGAGTCTATGATTTTGAAGTTTATACATATTTAATACGTAGTATACTGAAATAAGTGATTATGCAAAAAATTTTATGTATTTGTGTATTCCAACATCTGTTCCTAAGAGACCCAACAGATTGCGACACAAATAACGCAGAACAAGTATAAAAACTTTAGGATCTAAAGGTAACACTATATTTAATATGCATAAACTAAATATTCCTCATTCTCATTACCTACTACAACTTTACAACTGTAAATTTGGCTTTGCCGCTTTTTGTTTTAAATTCTCAATGGCTAATGCCCATATTAAGAACGTTACCTCTAAGTTGCTCTACAGTCTTTTTTATACATTTCAAGCTAATTAGCTGGCACCTAAAGTTTAACGATGAATTCGATCCACTAACAAACATCCATGCCACTACTACGATACAAACCGTGATAAGCCTGTGATACCAAAGGCCAGATCACTAGTCAATAAGCCATCAGGCGACCCATTACTTGTAGGATAATTATTATTAGCTGCATTAGACCAAATGTAGACAAGATGTAGTATTCGATTTATAACATTTAATTTAGGTAACTGTAACTCTCTGGCGCATATAAATTATTGTTAACACCGCACATATTATTCAATGTTTTTTATTTTTCTAAAAACAATTCTTAGTCAAATATTACATCGAAGTTTTTATATTCTCTATAAATTACTACATTCTTAATATAGTTTGAAAATGAACATGAACTACCCAGACAGAAAAAAAAATTGATTTATTATTTTTTGCATTGATTATTATCATATTTGAAATGACAACGCTTTTTATTTTATAACTTATAAGAATTATTATAAGATTATTTTTTTCATTCTTCGAATAAAAAGAGTTATAATTATTTTTTTACATGACATCTTAATTGTAATTTATTCGTAATTTAATTCATTAATTTCATTTAGTTTTTATATTATATATATATATAGTTTAATGTTTCAATAATTAATATTTATAAAATGTATTCTTATTGTTCTTGTTAAAATAAATCTTAAAGATTACAATTTTTAAGGAATTCTAATGAATAATAAATGATAATGAAAAATTATTTCTTAAAACATACGAACATAAAATTATTTAAATAAAACATACGAAGGCTAAAAATGTTAAAATAATTAATTTAAATTAATTGCTATGAGTCTATATATGTTTAAACTTTTAAACGAGATCTATATAAGCTTATTTTATTCATATTATAGCAATAGCTATTTCTAATTTCTTACAAATTAAAAATATTTCCTTTTAAATCTTATACTTTTATAAAAAGACAAATAACAGTATGAACAATGGTTTAATGAATGTTTCTGTTCTTCGGTAATTTTATTAATAATCATGAATAAATTAATAATTATTTAAAAGCAATAAATATTAGTGGTAAAAACAAATTATTTAATGAATTTTTAAAAATTTCCTCTTTAATTTTTAAATATATATCGTCCTTAATATTTGACTTATTTTTGAGAAATAAACATAACATTTATTCAAGTTCTGAATCAAATTTGTACACTATTTGATGACTATTTCAATGCTCGGGGGGAATACGATAACTTTGTAGGCCAGATATTTATCCTATTTGATTTGAGATAGGTTCCCAACCTTTTTATATTATCCTACACATGTTCATCCCAAGACGGAGAAACACACAATATGGTAGCATTAAAGCAGTCCATGATGAAGCCATCCTGGATAACGCTGAATCTACTACATATCTGCCATTTTAGTGATAATTAATCTCCACTGAAAATGCCTGGCATTCAAAAATAATATTTATTTCATGGTCATTACAAATTAAAAAAAAAAATAAAGGAGTCCCATGTGAACATTATTTGCCATGTATCAGTTGCATAGAATGCTCTGAGATATGGACTGAAGCTTAATGGTTTGAGGCTGACATAATTAATGATGCCTCTCAATCAACTGGGAGATACATGGTTGCTTATCTGATTGGTTCCAAATTATAATGATGTCATTAACTAGTTTCCGCTTAAACACCGTGAAAATTCGTAAATAAATTCTATTCTGAATGACTTTAAAGCACTTAAATGGCGAGGCAGTCAACAGGAGTTAATAAATTATGTTAACGAAAATTGTAAATATATATACTCTGTTCCGTAGAATATCAGCATTCATTGGTACATTCAGCTAGTATACTATCAACACGTTTATAAGTATTTTATCAAAAAACATATATTGCATTATCACTTTATATTATTCCTTGTTGATTAATAATACATTTTTCTACAACACTGAGAACCAATGCCCACATTGAATGTGCAAAAAATATATAATTCTTAATTTTTTTTGTAAGAAATGGCCATCATACAATTTTTACAATCACAAGTATGCGTTTGAGATATAAAAACTATTTCATGCCATTTTTAATTGAAACTATTTATGGATAATAATAAAAAAAGTGTTATAAATACGGGGGTTTTACGAGATATTTTCTAAGATTAATATTTTCTTGTTTTAATCAATCATACAATGAAGGAATTTAGAAAAAAATAGAAAAAATATAACCATAAAAATAATTAAAAACATTTCAAATGCATCAATTTGGCAATAATCTAAAGCGAATAACTAATTAAAAAATGTGATATATATTTCCTCTAAACTGATTTTTGTAGTATAAAAAAAATGAGCATTATAAACAAGAGGTGAAAGCTGATGTTTTTCCAAGGAAAGTCCAAATAGATATTGAATTACATTAAAATAAAAACCCACGAGACTGAAATATGGATTGATTTTTGTTGCTATCCGAGCACTTATAAAACACGCCATACATTAACAATAATGAAAAAAAAATAACGCTCACCACGATGTAATCCGCTCTTGAGCTTGGAGACAGGACGTAGACTTTGGGAGGCTTCTGTTTGCAGTGCAGACATCCTTCCACGGCCAGTGCGAGGCAGGCCGACCATACAGCCAGGCACATCAGGTACGTCCTCTTCTGTACGTCACAAAGAGTGACCATCGTCCACAAGTCAGGTGCACATCCTGCAGATAGAAACAACCATCTCACTATTTGTGATATTTTACCAAAACATAACCAAGCATAAACAATATTGAATTCTTTAAAAAAATTACAATTTTGTATCAAAATGCGAATCCAGTATTCATTTTCTTATTCTGTTTTCATTGAAACCTTCACAGTATCTTTCAGGTATGCAACGAAATCTTTAGAAAATATGTTTTACTGGTGAAGATGGAACATCTATAAAATGCATATCTTTGCTTGAGTTGGACAACATTTTTAGAATGCATGTCTTTGCTTGAATTGGACAACATTTTTAGAACGCACGTCTTCACTAGAGAATGGAAACCTCTTATAATACGTGATTTTACTAAAGATGAACAAATTCTTTAGAATGCATGTTTTTATTAGAAATATACAACCTCATTAGAATACACATCTTTACTGTAGAAGGATAACATCTTTAGTATGAACATCTTTAGAGATGGACAACCTCATTAGAACGTCTTTACCAGAGAGGAACATCTTTAAAAAGACATCTTCAGAGACGGCCAACATATTTAGAAAGCCTGAGATATTCAACAATTTGTGGATGTTCTTAACTAAACATCGCCATCATGATTTCTTACAAATATATGTGGCCAATGAAATATTTAATGCGTCATAAAAATCATAGAAATCAAGGCTGAAAAAAGTAAATTATTTCGTTTACTTATTTAAGTTAAGTGTGTTAAAAATGATTTTCGAATAGCTGGTGCAATTTTTCTTCATTCGTGAGTCTTGTTATTTAAACTTTTCTCTTTTCCAAAACAATTTTCTTTGTTATTATATATCAATTATAAGTAATAAAGAGAAAACATTGAAATGAATAACATTCTGCCCAAAAATAATGTTTTTACAATTAAGAAAAATTTTAATTAAAGTTTGAAAATTTATCCCACTTGAAACAAACAACATTGAAAAATCAAGGAATAATCGATATCTTTTAGAAGTCTTCGGGTTTGTTTTTCAATACTATTGAGAATCAACTAAATATTTTAATATAGACGAAAAACTTCATTAAAAATATTTTCACAGTTAAGAAATTTTGTTTAACAATCCATTAATACTAATGTTAAATGTAATGATTTTTGTGAATATTAGAGATAAAAGGGGAAAAAATCTCTCTCTTATAATAATAATAGAAAGAATGTTAGATTTTAAGACCTTAGCTCATTTCATAGATCACTATATATATTTATATATTGTGAACACAGAAACTTTAATAATAGTTTAGAGATAGGCTATATAGCAAGATATATAGTTTAGAGATATATGTTTTGAATTTTCATCATAATAAGAATTAAAACGGAGAGGAAATAGAACTAAGTAAAGTTGGCAATGCAACATCTTTTTGAAAAAAATTGCTAAATATGGCAATATATGTGAGTGTTGCATACCCAATATCGATTTATTATTGTCTCCTATCCATTCAGGACTAAAAACAATCTGTACCAATTTCATTACACTAGAGTGCTGCAGTCGCTAAACGAATATCTCCTATGTCCAGTGGTAGCCTTAATACTCCTATGTGCACTTAAGAAAATGTAACATAAGCAATGAAAAACGCATTGCTGTTGATACCAAAGACATTCTTGTGGCATTCTGAAGATACAGAACAATCTCACATCACAAAGATTTATATCAATGAATTGCCACAACACCAGAAATGCAGAAAAAGAATGAGAGGAACAATTGTACTAAAATGCTAGCAAGTTGAATGATTCACTTTTTCTCTTTCTTTTCCAATTCCTTCTATTAGTTCACACTCTCCATATATATATATATCTTGTTCAAATTTCCAATTGTTAATGAAATACTTTTTATTCATCCACTCAAGTTCAATTGCTTTTTTTTTTAACTTGTAGACTTGACACTTGATATTAATAGAGTTTTTTTGAATATTAATTCAGTAATTAAATTTAATTAATTAATTTTAGTTTTTTTTAGATTTAATTTGCATATATCTACCAATAGATACAAAAACTACCAGATAAACTTACAAAAATGAATGAAAATTATTTAAAAAAGGACTTTCTGCAATAAAGTGAAAAAAAAGTAGGAATTGACTTAAAAAAATTTTTTTTTTATATTACTTGTTATAATTGTACTCTTTTGCAATTGTACAATTGCTTTTTATAATTGTAAATCAATTAAGAATAAACTTTTGAAAATCGCAGACTCTACATTAATAACATCACAGCTTTGATCCCAAAGCCAAAATATTGATACACCGCGTTCACCATAAGATGCATCTTCAAGAATAAACAATATTAGAGAGTTTTTGCATACCGTACGTTAGTTACCGTAGGACGTCCGTTAGCTTTTTCTCCCTAGCGCGCATGATCATAGGAAACTGAGCATGCGCGCTTGGGAGAAAAAGCTAACGGACGTCCTACGGTAACCAACGTACGGTATGCAAAAACTCTCTATTATTTCAATATACAAGCATTAGCGAGAAAAATTATTGCGAATGGAAAAGATTAGAAATAACACCGAAAAGTTAACATTAAAATAACTCCAAATAGTTTCAATTGAATTAAAAAATGTAATTTTTATTCAGCTTAGTATTGTGCCTCGTTACCTAACATTACTTATGTTAAAGTATTATTTAAAATTTTCTTTACTTTGTGTGCAGAGGAGCCTTCGCTCTTTATTCGTTCATGAAATCTTATATATATATAATTATATATATCTATATTACTGTGTTCAAAAAAGTAAGACCAGTTTTCAATTTTAATTTCCCGGGCGTATGGTATTTCAAATTTTTTTTCTTTTTTAGATTGTTGGCACTGTCCTTGGCATCTGTCTGAAATAAGACGCCAAAATATTCATTAGTGCTTGAGTTACGCTTGGCGTTGTGAAACGCTAAAACTGATTCCGGCAATTTTTGAAATATCTGAATTAATTGAGCAAGAACTTGCGCTAAATTTTGTTTGCGGAAACATATAGAATGTTCAGTAAGAAATGTTTAGAAGTGGTAAAAACAGTTCAAAGAAGGCAGAGAACGCGTTGAAGACGAAGAGCCCTCTGGTCGACCATCCACCTCAACCGACGAAGCTCACGTCCAGAAAATTAAAGATTTGGTGCTTGCAAATCGTCGATTTACAATTAGAGACCTTGCCGATAATGTTGGGATATTAAAAGGATCTGTCAATTCTATTTTAAAAGATGTTTTGGGCCTCAAACGCGTCAAATCTCGATTGGTACCGAAAACACTGAATGCGCCAGCTCACACTGCATTGTTTCCTCGTGACTGTTTCGCTAAAAATGAAACCCATATTGTTCCAAAACCACCGTATTCACACCGTACGACTTCTGGATATTGCCTAAACTCAAAAGACCAGTCCGGACACACCATTTTGAGTCGATTGAAGAGATTCAACGTGAATCGCCGCACGCTTTGAAGGCCATCCCTGCCGATGAATTTTTAGCATGCATTGAGGATTGGAAAAAACATTTGCATAAATGCATTGTATCCGGAGGAGATTACTTTGAAGGCGATGACATAAATTTGAAAGAATAAAGAAAGATTTTTGTAAAAAAAATAATTGGTCTTATTTTTGGGCACAGTAGTATGTTCGACAGTTATAAAAAAGTTTTTGTATCGAGATATGGAATACAAAATATTAAAGAACGAAATACAACATAATTCCCATAAGCAACCAAATAATTTAACAAGCTGAAGAAGGAGGGGAAAAAATATCAGAAACAAAACAGCAATGAAATAGAAAAAAAAACATAATTATCACAATCTATTCAATTCGTATAATTTGATTTGAATAAATAAATGATAGAGAACATTAACTGCATTTATTTGTTTATATATATATATATATAATAACTCATATTTACAAAAAACGAGAACATATAGTATATATAATAAATTATGCACATACATATATTGTCAGGACCGCTATTATATATTATACTACATATAAGAAAGAAAAGACAAAAAATCAAAACAAAAACGATTTATTAAAGTGCATTGCCTTAATGGGTTTTGTAGTAACTAGGCGCAGAGACAAATAGTTTCTGTCTATTTATTTTTTTGTATAATCCTGCCTGAAAATGTTTGCTCACAAAGTTTTGTTGATCTAAAGTTACATTTGACATTTTAATGTATATTCTTACCCCAACCACAGCTACAACTATGTTCGTGAGAGAAAATCTAAAACGAAACACTTTTATTCTTTGGAATTTTATAAAATACACAACGAGTTCTCGAAACACGTATTTGCCAAAGGTTAATGGTTTTGAAAACAGACAATGCACAGACTCTTCCTTATCCACAGACTTTTCCCTTATTTCCTTCCACAGACTTTTACTTTCCATTCTTCCTTTAGACTCTTCCTCTTCATTTATCCTTTTATCTTTTTTAAAAAAAGATAAAAGGATAAAAGATAGAGACATTGTATCCAACATTCTTATCAGCTAGCTTGCAATAAATTCGGAAAACATTGAATAAAATAATTTTCCAACCTTTAAGTATTTGATTTTTTAATAAACTAAAGACGAATTATGAAATATATTTTGATTTTTCAACTCTATCTTGGACTCTTTAAAAAATTACCTATCATACGATGTTAAGACAACACTTAACCTACTCGAGGAAAAGTTGCAATTCATGTACATCCGTCTGTAAATGATACTATTTTTCAGGAAGATTCAGTAATAGGAAAATGTATTTTTAATTTTAGGATGGTGGTAATTAGAATGGGGCCTGATGGCCGTGTGACTAACGCTGTGGTACGCAGTGCCACAGGTTTCGGATTCAAGCCACAGCTGTGCCGTGGATATTTGTAGTGATTCCAAATCCACTTTAAACCGTAGGTCCTTGTTTGTTTAATATGACTATAGGGAGTAGGGCTGACAATCTTACTCCGTAAATATGAAAATATCTCCTGTCTCGAAATCTTCTTTTAGGCAGACGTCCTTGACCTACATGGGCTGTTGCGACATTTATAAATAGCAAAGACCGGAGAGTTCGAATACTATCCAAACTGATAAATATTTCCCCTCCCCCCAATCAATGAAAGTTTATTTTAATGCGATATCATTCGATTATCACATGTGAAGCAGTTGCCATGAGATGTTATTGTTGTCGGGTAAGGACAGAATATTCAAATCCAACATCGTAGATATGTCAGCCAACGGGAAGCCCTGCCCACTCAATCTTCCTATTGGCTGGTGTACTAAGACGGAAGATTTTAGCATCCGGTGGAAATCCTCGTTAAATAAAAAGATGTTGACAAAACTTTTCTCAAGATAAAAAAAAAATAGTGCAGATATTGAAGTGTAAAAGTAGTTAGATACATTTTTTAAATAGAGAAATCTGTACTCAATTTAGCTAGCGCATTACAGAACCATAATCTTTGAAAAAAAATTTCTTCACTTACTCACTTGATACATACTCTGATTGTTTAACCAATTTGTCATTCTAATTTGGTACTGATGTTGTGAAGAATTGGTTTTGAAATATTTTATAAGGAAACACGAGAAAACTTTGTGAGATGCGTTACAATATATTGAAAGGCTACTGGAAATTCTGTAGATATCGTTCATTTTTTTTTTGTCTATCCGCATATCAGATTTAATGTCGTTTTTTATTTATAAAATAAATTTTGTATAATTAGATAAAAAGTAGTTTATATTTCATACGGATAAAATAACCCTCACTGCCTAAAATTATCAAATGATTGATTGTAGTGAAATTGTAATATACACTCATGTCCATAAATTAAGGATAATGAAGTTCAGGCAAAGAAAGAGACAGAAGCAAAACAAATTTGATTTATTTGTAAAGTCTATTTATTAAACAAAAGGTAAAGAGCAAAAAGATGCTATATGTTTGACATAATTAATAAAAATTGCGATTTTTACTCCCTGGAGCAAATTTCAAAAAAGAACCTATTTACAAAAAACATGATGACATACTTCATATATGATGGTTAATATGGAGTATGTCTCCCGGACGATACAATACAGGCCTTACAACGCCTAGGCATGCTGAGTATCAAATTATCAATCTGATCTTGGGGAATATTACCCCACTCATCAAGCAATGCCCTCGAAGTTCCGGTTGACAGGTGGGAGGGGGTAGACGGGCTGCAATTAGTCCGCCAAGTATATCCCACACATGCTCTATTGGATTCGAGTCCGGTGAGTATGCTGGCCAATCCATACGGGTGATATCCTCCAATTGAAGGCATTCGTCTAAAATGTTTGCACGGTGAGGACGGGCGTTGTCATCCATAAACAGAAATTCAGCACCCATGGCGCCCCGAAACAAACGTACATGTTGTTCCAGAATGACACCCCGATAGATGTGGCCTGTCATCGTTACACTCTGAACATGCAGGTCAGTTCTGGAACCAAGAATAATTCCTCCCCAAACGAGCCATCCTGCACCACCGTAACGGTGTCGTTCAATGGTGTTCTCTTGGTGGTAACGGCTACCTGGCGCTCTCCATATGGAAGTCCGGCGAGAATCAGACTGCAAACTAAACCTGGACTCGTCGGAAAACATCACACCAGACCACTGTTGCAGTGTCCACAATGCATGCTCTCTACTCCAGGTTAATCGCAGGCGGCAGTGAGTTGCGGTAAGTGGAACACATCTGACAGGCCTACGAGCATATAGACCAATGGGCCCTAAGCGTCTGTACACGGTCTGCCTTGAAACTGTCGTACCGGTAGCTGAAGAGAGTTGACGAGACAGGTCTGATGCTGTGCTCCGTCTGTTTCTTTTGGCAGTAACTGCTAAATACCGGTCCTCATTTGGCGTTGTAACTCGGGGGCGACCTGTGCTGTAGCATCTACTCACATTACCATCATCTTGGAATCGTTGCCAAAGCCTCAGACCGTGTACAGATGACACACTGGGCGATTCCAAGTTACTGGGATACTTCCAGCAGGGTACGTCCACATTCCAGTCGTCCGATAATTCTACCACGTAAAAAATCATCCAAATGCTTCCTTTGTGCCATAACTATGCGGTTATTGCACTGAAAGGCTTTTAAAGCGCTTGTGAACAATTTTACTTCTTTGCCACCATTCCTTATATACCCCTCTCTTACACTCTCGTCATTGTGACGTACTATCCGTGCCATCTGGTGGTTTCCTGTAATTTGCATATTCTTCTACAAGATGTGTGTGATAATTCTACAGGTGAAATTTTTATCTTAGAGTTCAATTTCTGTGTGATTCTGAATTATCCTTAATTTACGGACATGAGTGTATTTCAAGCCTTTTCTTTTTGTTTTATATTCTAATTTTGAAAACATTATTAGAAAATTTAGTTTTGAAAACATTATTGGAAAATTTAGTTTTGAAAAAAAATAAAAGTATGCTTTTTGTTGTTGTTATGGAAATTAGTTTTTAAAATGATCACATAAAATAGTCCCAAATGTTAGATTTAATAATTAACAAAAAATGTCGGTTGAATACGTTAGAGACATTTTAACAAGAAATAATTTAATATTTTATTATTTAAAAAATAATTGAACGTGTATATCATAGTAAAATCTGAAATTATATAAATATTATTAAAATATGGAGAAATGTGATTTTTGAAATATAAATCATTTAAAGAAATGAAAGATGCACCATTATTAAAAACAACATCCCTTAGTTTAAAGAAATCAAATATGTATAACAAATTCTTTATCACTCATAAATAAGTAAGAAAATTTTAAGAATAATTTAAGCATTTATGAATAAATAATTTTAATTATTATTATTTTAAATTGAAATATTGTAGTTGAAGAAATTATTTCTTAGCGTAACAGAACATTTTTCCAATAAATAATTCAAGAATAAATTTATAGTTTTTATTCTTTTGAATCTCAATTTTATTATTAATTCATGCATATTATTAATAAATCTAAGAAAAATTAATATATTATTTTATTAAACACACTGCTTGAATTTTTTTTTCTGTTTTAGAAATATTTTTAGAGGTGTAGAGATATAATTTTGATTATGCTATTTTATAATTTTTAAATTAATTAATTTTTGAAAGATTATAAGTGAATTTAAGTGAATTATAAACAGAAGTTTTATTCTAAAAACTAAAGAGTTAAGCAATGAACAAAACAACTAATAACTTTTTTTTCTTCTAAATTTATCTTTTAATATGAATGAATATGCATTTTCTTTTACAAATGGAATTGAAACAGCATAATAAATTTATGCATCAGAGTACTGGGTCGATGTTTGGAAAGCTTAAGTAAATATCGTTAAAATCAAAATTTTAATATTTAAAGTGAAGCACTTTGAAATCCCATCAATTTTAATATATACCGAAATGAATTTTAAAAAAGTTCCTAAAAAGATTTCTGTAAACTCAAACTTTAAGGACTTTTCATAATCATATTTTTAAGTCTGACATTTATTCTAATGTTGGCAGAAAAATATCTATAAAACCCCTTCAAAAAAGTCTTCTTACTATATATTCATTTTATGCATATAGTTATGAAGCTATGAATCTCAATGAGAAGTGAAAGTTTCTTAAAAATTTAAACACTAAACATGAAAAATTTATCTAAGGACTTTTGATTTAGATTGTTTTTTTATCAAAATTTATCTTAAACGCCATTTTTTTAGTAAGAAAATTCCATGAATACGCCAAACGATAAATGGTTTTGCTGTCGATAGAATCGATTTCTGTTAGAGTATCGATTCTGTTGGCAGAAAAATATCTATAAAAATTCTTCAAAAAATTCTTCTTGCATTAATTTTATGTATATAATTATAATAAAGCTATGAATCTCAATGAAAAGTGAAAGTTCCTTGAAAATTTAAACACTAAACATGAAAAATTTATCTAAGGACTTTTGATTTAGATTGTTTTTTTTATCAAAATTTATCTTAAATGCCATTTTTTTTTGTAGTAAGAAAATTCCGTGAATCCGCCAAACGATAAATGCTCTTGCTGTCGATAGAATCGATTTCTGTTAGAGTATCGATTCTGTTGCCAGAAAAATATCTATAAAACTCCTTCAAAAAATTCTTCTTGCATTAATTTTATGTATATAATTATAATAAAGCTATGAATCTCAATGAAAAGTGAAAGTTCCTTGAAAATTTAAACACTAAACATGAAAAATTTATCTAAGGACTTTTGATTTAGATTGTTTTTTTAGCAAAATTTATCTTAAACGCCATTTTTTTGTAGTAAGAAAATTCCGTGAATCCGCCAAACGATAAATGCTCTTGCTGTCGATAGAATCGATTTCTGTTAGAGTATCGATTCTGTTGCCAGAAAAATATCTATAAAACTCCTTCAAAAAATTCTTCTTGCATTAATTTTATGTATATAATTATAATAAAGCTATGAATCTCAATGAAAAGTGAAAGTTCCTTGAAAATTTAAACACTAAACATGAAAAAAATTTATCTAAGGACTTTTTGATTTAGATTGTTTTTTTTTTATCAAAATTTATCTTAAATGCCATTTTTTTTTTGTAGTAAGAAAATTCCGTGAATCCGCCAAACGATAAATGCTCTTGCTGTCGATAGAATCGATTTCTGTTAGAGTATCGATTCTGTTGCCAGAAAATATCTATAAAAATTCTTCAAAAATTCTTCTTGCATTAATTTTATGTATATAATTATAATAAAAGCTATGAATCTCAATGAAAAGTGAAAGTTCCTTGAAAATTTAAACACTAAACATGAAAAATTTATCTAAGGACTTTTGATTTAGATTGTTTTTTTATCAAAATTTATCTTAAACGCCATTTTTTTTTTGTAGTAAGAAAATTCCGTGAATCCGCCAAACGATAAATGGTTTTGCTGTCGATAGAATCGATTTCTGTTAGAGTATCGATTCTGTTGCCAGGAAAAATATCTATAAAAATTCTTCAAAAATTCTTCTTGCATTAATTTTATGTATATAATTATAATAAAGCTATGAATCTCAATGAAAAGTGAAAGTTCCTTGAAAATTTAAACACTAAACATGAAAAATTTATCTAAGGACTTTTGATTTAGATTGTTTTTTTTATCAAAATTTATCTTAAACGCCATTTTTTTTTTGTAGTAAGAAAATTCCGTGAATCCGCCAAACGATAAATGCTCTTGCTGTCGATAGAATCGATTTCTGTTAGAGTATCGATTCTGTTGCCAGAAAAATATCTATAAAACTCCTTCAAAAAATTCTTCTTGCATTAATTTTATGTATATAATTATAATAAAGCTATGAATCTCAATGAAAAGTGAAAGTTCCTTGAAAATTTAAACACTAAACATGAAAAATTTATCTAAGGACTTTTGATTTAGATTGTTTTTTTTATCAAAATTTATCTTAAACGCCATTTTTTTTTTGTAGTAAGAAAATTCCGTGAATCCGCCAAACGATAAATGGTTTTGCTGTCGATAGAATCGATTTCTGTTAGAGTATCGATTCTGTTGCCAGGAAAATATCTATAAAAATTCTTCAAAAATTCTTCTTGCATTAATTTTATGTATATAATTATAATAAAGCTATGAATCTCAATGAAAAGTGAAAGTTCCTTGAAAATTTAAACACTAAACATGAAAAATTTATCTAAGGACTTTTGATTTAGATTGTTTTTTTTATCAAAATTTATCTTAAATGCCATTTTTTTTTTTTGTAGTAAGAAAATTCCGTGAATCCGCCAAACGATAAATGGTTTTGCTGTCGATAGAATCGATTTCTGTTAGAGTATCGATTCTGTTGCCAGGAAAATATCTATAAAAATTCTTCAAAAAATTCTTCTTGCATTAATTTTATGTATATAATTATAATAAAGCTATGAATCTCAATGAAAAGTGAAAGTTCCTTGAAAATTTAAACACTAAACATGAAAAATTTATCTAAGGACTTTTGATTTAGATTGTTTTTTTTATCAAAATTTATCTTAAATGCCATTTTTTTTTTGTAGTAAGAAAATTCCGTGAATCCGCCAAACGATAAATGGTTTTGCTGTCGATAGAATCGATTTCTGTTAGAGTATCGATTCTGTTGCCAGGAAAATATCTATAAAAATTCTTCAAAAATTCTTCTTGCATTAATTTTATGTATATAATTATAATAAAGCTATGAATCTCAATGAAAAGTGAAAGTTCCTTGAAAATTTAAACACTAAACATGAAAAATTTATCTAAGGACTTTTGATTTAGATTGTTTTTTTTATCAAAATTTATCTTAAACGCCATTTTTTTTTTTGTAGTAAGAAAATTCCGTGAATCCGCCAAACGATAAATGGTTTTGCTGCCGATAGAATCGATTTCTGTTAGAGTATCGATTCTGTTGCCAGGAAAATATCTATAAAAATTCTTCAAAAAAATTCTAAATTTCTTCTTGCATTAATTTTATGTATATAATTATAATAAAGCTATGAATCTCAATGAAAAGTGAAAGTTCCTTGAAAATTTAAACACTAAACATGAAAAATTTATCTAAGGACTTTTGATTTAGATTGTTTTTTTTATCAAAATTTATCTTAAACGCCATTTTTTTTTTTTTTTTGTAGTAAGAAAATTCCGTGAATCCGCCAAACGATAAATGGTTTTGCTGTCGATAGAATCGATTTCTGTTAGAGTATCGATTCTGTTGCCAGAAAATATCTATAAAAATTCTTCAAAAATTCTTCTTGCATTAATTTTATGTATATAATTATAATAAAGCTATGAATCTCAATGAAAAGTGAAAGTTCCTTGAAAATTTAAACACTAAACATGAAAAATTTATCTAAGGACTTTTGATTTAGATTGTTTTTTTTATCAAAATTTATCTTAAATGCCATTTTTTTTTTTTGTAGTAAGAAAATTCCGTGAATCCGCCAAACGATAAATGGTTTTGCTGTCGATAGAATCGATTTCTGTTAGAGTATCGATTCTGTTGCCAGAAAATATCTATAAAAATTCTTCAAAAATTCTTCTTGCATTAATTTTATGTATATAATTATAATAAAGCTATGAATCTCAATGAAAAGTGAAAGTTCCTTGAAAATTTAAACACTAAACATGAAAAATTTATCTAAGGACTTTTGATTTAGATTGTTTTTTTTATCAAAATTTATCTTAAACGCCATTTTTTTTTTTTTTTTTGTAGTAAGAAAATTCCGTGAATCCGCCAAACGATAAATGCTTTGCTGTCGATAGAATCGATTTCTGTTAGAGTATCGATTCTGTTGCCAGAAAATATCTATAAAAACTCTTCAAAAATTCTTCTTGCATTAATTTTATGTATATAATTATAATAAAGCTATGAATCTCAATGAAAAGTGAAAGTTCCTTGAAAATTTAAACACTAAACATGAAAAATTTATCTAAGGACTTTTGATTTAGATTGTTTTTTTTATCAAAATTTATCTTAAACGCCATTTTTTTTTTTGTAGTAAGAAAATTCCGTGAATCCGCCAAACGATAAATGCTCTTGCTGTCGATAGAATCGATTTCTGTTAGAGTATCGATTCTGTTGCCAGAAAAATATCTATAAAACTTCTTCAAAAAATTCTTCTTGCATTAATTTTATGTATATAATTATAATAAAGCTATGAATCTCAATGAAAAGTGAAAGTTCCTTGAAAATTTAAACACTAAACATGAAAAATTTATCTAAGGACTTTTGATTTAGATTGTTTTTTCAGCAAAATTTATCTTAAACGCCATTTTTTTAGTAAGAAAATTCCATGAATACGCCAAACGATAAATGGTTTTGCTGCCGTTAGAATCGATTTCTGTTAGAGTATCGATTCTGTTGCCAGAAAATATCTATAAAAATTCTTCAAAAATTCTTCTTGCATTAATTTTATGTATATAATTATAATAAAGCTATGAATCTCAATGAAAAGTGAAAGTTCCTTGAAAATTTAAACACTAAACATGAAAAATTTATCTAAGGACTTTTGATTTAGATTGTTTTTTTTATCAAAATTTATCTTAAACGCCATTTTTTTTTTTTGTAGTAAGAAAATTCCGTGAATCCGCCAAACGATAAATGCTCTTGCTGTCGATAGAATCGATTTCTGTTAGAGTATCGATTCTGTTGCCAGGAAAATATCTATAAAAATTCTTCAAAAAAATTCTAAATATTCTAAAAATTCTAATATTAAAAAATTCTAAAAATTCTTCTTATATTCTTCTTTTTCTTATGTTTTACGCATATAATTATGAAGCTATTAATTTCAATGATAAATGAAAGTTCTTTGAAATTTTAAACACTAAACATCAAAAATTTATCCAAAAGTTTTTGATTCAGATTGTTTTTCTGCAAAATTTATCTTAAACGCCATTTTTTTTTTAGTAAGAAAATTCCGTGAATCCGCCAAACGATAAATGCTCTTGCTGTCGTTAGAATCGATTTCTGTTAGAGTATCGATTCTGGGCTAGTCTATTTTTCTGTGTCCGGGTAATCACATAGGAATTGGGGACAGAAGGACAGGGGGAAAAAAGGATTCAATTTTATCAAACTTGAACGAAGAGTTTGAGTAAAAAAAAAAAAAAAAAAAAAAGAACAGAAAATGAAAAATAAGTTCATTTTATTTGCTGCAGGCAACTGAAATCCCGGGGAAACTTTGAGGCTGGATATAAGTTTTTATTCAACAGAAAAGTTTAGCAATACGATAGGGGGCGAAGTATTGAATTTTTCGTCATTAAGTCTTCTTTGAGAAAAACTGAATATTTCTGCATGACTTAAAATTAACTAGTTTTCTGCTTTAGAAATGAAAATGAAAAGACTTTTGTCAAGAGGGCCTTTTTTTCCTTACATTTTTTTTTATTATTTTTTTTTCCTTTTCAATCTCGGATGTTTAAATTTAATAAATTCTTATAAATCATGTATTTTTTTTCATTTTTTAAATATTTTATTAACATATTCATGAGATGTTCGTCGAAATTTTAATTATTTCAAACAAAACAATATTAAATTATTGAAATTTTCATTACAATGTATATAATTGAAATTTATTAATGTAAAATTATACTCTTAGTCTTACAATCTAAAGAATTTTATTATCATTTTATGGAATTAGTATGATATTTTGCCAATGAGTATTTTTAAAATAATTGAAAATACTTTTAAAATATCTGGAATCAATTCCATATAAATAATTTTAAATTTCTGTGATTTGCTAAATATTTTCTTTTTTTTGCATCAGTTATTATATATTTGGAAAGACTAATATGTAGATAGTATACAAATTTGTAACAAATTTTTATTTTAAATTGTTTTTATAGGGTTTTATTTATAAAAATGGTACGGTCGCAGCTTACTTGAAAATTGGATATGGTTTAAATCATCTGGAGTCTTCTTGCATTACATTCAATGCTTTCAGAAGCAAAAAAATCAAGATAGCGATTTTGAGAATATGCGAATGTCCCGTGCATCTGCATTTGAACTTCCTGGTGAGAGTATTTTTTACTTCCATACGACGCGAAAATGTGGGGCAGTTTACTTAAAATTTATGCCCCGCATTTTTTTTTAGAAAACTGCTCATCGATTACGTTGTCCCAAAATATATGAAGAGTTACATAAATTTATATAAATAAGCATGTTTCCATTAATATAACAAAAATAAATTTTATAAATATACTAAGAACGACAGCAAATCGATAAATTTTCACAAATAATCTTTCAGCAATTCACAAATGTGCAAATTCCAATTTGATAATGAATTTGCTTTAAATGTTTTGTGGGTAATGAAATTTTTGTAGAAGAACATAATAAAAAAATTAAACAAGACTATGTATTAAAAATATTGTAAAATTGCAAATTAGGTATTAAAAAATAATTGATATACTTTTTAAAATTAACCTATTAAATTTCAAAGGAGCATTACGACCGTGTGACTAGCGCTCTCGCCCTTGGTGATAAGATTTCAAGTTTGAGTCCTGATAGTGCCCTGGATCTTTGTAGCGGTTTAGAATCCACTTTAAACAGTAGGTCTCAGTCTCATTTAACTGTAGGGCTGGCAACTCTACCTTGTAAAAAGAAACAAAGCCTTTTTTTTTTTTTTTTTTTTTTTTTTCATTTTTATGGTAGATGAAATTCGAAGTTTGTGATTCTTTACATTAATGAAGAATTTCTTG
The DNA here is from genome assembly GCA_021605075.1 of Caerostris darwini. Lineage (NCBI taxonomy): Eukaryota > Metazoa > Arthropoda > Arachnida > Araneae > Araneidae > Caerostris > Caerostris darwini. Next base: position 120,764 of record BPLQ01012579.1, on the reverse strand, counting down.
TCACAATTATTCTTTAATATGTTCTCTGACTTACTTACGACTCTGTTGTTTGTTTTGTAGCCACTACTATTGAATTCGCCTTTATTTTTCGAATGGTTATTCATTTCATTCAATGCAATAACTCTCGATTTTGAATTACTATATATTCTGATCATAGTAACTCAATTTATTTTATGTTGAAAAAAAAACCAAATGAATTACTTAAACTAACTGATTAATAACTTCTTTTTTCTACTGGAAAATTAATAATTAATTTGTGAATTTTGAACTATGTATGCTTGCCTGATCTAACCATAGAAATATTTTAATTACATACTATAGATAAAAACAGTTAAATACTTTAAACACAGGATTTTGTTTAATGTTCGAAAAATACATTTCTTAATCATGATGGAATTTTTTAATCATTAATGCAAAGCAAAAAATGCTAACAGGAATTTAAATTGTATGCAAAAACTTTTATGGGATTTATCAACCATACTATATTAAATAAATGTCCTTTTTTGTGTTGAAATCTTTTGAAAATTTTAACTATTTCTCATTTTTTTCTTGGAACTTGAGTCAAACATATGCGAAAACTTTTGCAGAGCACTTATGGCTTAAAAAGAACTAACAAGAAAATGTAATTAGTACTTTTATACGAAATTTTAACGAAAGATTTTTTAAATCTTTTGATATCACTGAAAAATTTTAAATTTCTCCTTTTAAAAACACATGATGTCTATAACATACATATAAAAGCATAAAAGAATGTTGAATAGTGGAGACTAATTTACCGATTAGAAAATTTAAGCAAAGTGAGAAATTTTTTTTTCTTCTAAAATTAATTTCGGTTTGTTAAAAAAAATACCGATTCAAAATTTTCTAATATATTTCATGAAATTTTGTTAAAGGACTTAATTTTTCTCTTAGCAACCAGTTTTTTTTTTATACAGAATTTTTACTTAAAAATTCTGAAAAAAGATAAAAAGTTATGAAAGGATTTTATACAGGAAAAGAATAATTGTTTTTAAGTTGGTTTAAAATTAACCCATTCCTTCACATTTATAAATATTATATAACCTTCTATTTTTATCTAAATAATTGTGGGATTTTAAAACTTTTACTATTAATGCGCCCGACTCGTGGCAGTGGCAACGCTCGCCGCTGGTGAGCATTAAAGCGGAGGTTCCATCCGCTGGCGAGTTTGTTGCAGACATTGTTTCAAAAAACGAGGATACTCGATGGCATTTGTGATATTCAGAATCTTGCCTCGTGAGTCGGATTACCTGGTTTGATTTTTCAGGGTTTTCTCTCATACGACACGCAAACGCGAGGAAGTTCCCCTTAAAAGTTCTTCCGGAAAACACTGCCCTCCTTTTTCAGTGTCACGGAGCCAAATCAGATTTCTACCTACGGGTGCTCTATCACAACAGAAACTGCCCCCTTTCTCTCCTTCTATAAGACCACACAGATTCTTGGTCTCTCTATACCCAATAGCTATATTAGACCGTGATCTACTGTTTAAATTGGATTTCAAACCGCTACAAGCATCCATGACACCGATGGGACTCGAACCCGAAAATTGTGACGCCGAGCGCTAGTCACTCGGCCATCAGGCTTTTGTCTACCCAGTGTTATAAGAAAAAAAAGGCATTGATGATTTTGGACAATCAGTAATTGATGTTATACATATTAATTTCTTATATATTATTTTATATAATATAAACTTATGATTTATATAATATAACACTATTGAATTATCATATTTAATATAAGATAACATTAATTTTTTAAATATAATTTTAAATATCACACGATAGTCAATTTACAAAAACTACAGGTAAATAAAATCATTAACAGGAAATGAATTGTCGCTTGTATAAATTTACATAATCAGTTCAAAAATAAAATAAACCATTAAATGAATAAATCTCCATTAACCTAAACAAAACACTTTTCCACGAAGTTGACATGTTGACTTTCACAACTTTATTAAAATCGCCTATTTTACATTCAATAATAGATTCTCCGAAAGATTAACTCGCAGAACTACTGCAATAGAGCGAAAACAAGCCGCGCTTTCTCCGAAGCATTCCTGCGAGCTTTACGCGACAATTACGGCGACGGTATCTCTTCTGCGAAACGGGCACTCAGGACAAGAGGCTTATGCGCCGCGAACAAAAGGCTTAAAAGGGCTTACGTTTAAGAGAGATTCTTCGATCTTTTGAGAAGTAAATGCCACAGGAAATTGGACGCATTTATCGTTTCAGTAAAAGTTACGAGAGTCGACTTTTAAGGAAAATGTTATTTTAAATATTAGCATCGATTTAACATTCAGGTTTAGTGCAAGATGAAGGAATAAGTGTTGGGATGTTTTTTGATATGTTATAAATTTATGATATTTAGATTTGGTTTCGTTTGTACGGTCCTTTTATGCATACTTTAGGCTGCTTAGACCGGGAGCTACAGTTAAACGTGGATTCCAAACCACTAACAAACATCCATGCCACCGCAAGGATTCTAACCTGAAGCTTGTGATACAAAATGGCAGAGCGCTAGCCACCAGGCCGTTGTTTACCAAGTGGAATAAGAAACAAAAACAAGCATTGGGGCATTTTGGGCAATCTATAATTGATATTATAAATCGCAATTTTTATATCTTTTACAGTTACGAATAAACTTATCATTTATATAATAGAATTTTGAATCATTATTTGTAACTTAAGATTAATTTTTTAACATATTTTTAAATATCGCACATATATCATTATATTCAAATTACAAAAGAATAAATAAATAAAATCTCTTTTGGAAATACAACATCATCATCATCAGTGGTTCAACAGCCCCATGATGGGCCAAGGCCGTCTGCCTACAGGTAGATTTCGAGACATGAAATGATTTTCTTTTGACGGGATATGGTTGTCAGTCCTACACCCAACGCTCTTACAGTCGTAGTAGATTGGGACCTACGGTGTTTAAAGCGGATTTTAAACCACTACAAACATTCATAGCACAGCCGGAAATCGAACCCAAAACATGTGACACCGACCGCCAGATCGCTAGTCTCTCGGTCATTAGGCTCCTATCTACCAAATGGGATAGAAAAAAAAAAAACATTCGTGCATATTGGGCAATCAATAATGGATGTTATAAATAGTAATTTTTTACTGTCTACAAATGTCTTTTTTCACATACATATAAACTTATGATTTATAGAATATAATACAATTGAATCGTCATATTTAATTTAAGATAACATTAATTTTTTAAATACAATTTTAAATACTGCACATATCACACGATATTCAATTGACAAAAAGTATAAATAAATAAAATCATTCACAGGAAATGAATTATCGCTTGTATTAATTTGCATAATCAGTTCGAAAATAAAATAAATTTTTATATCAGACACAATTAAATAAATAAATCTCCATTAACATCTACAAAACACTTTTGTGAAAGTCCCCGAAGTTGATATGTTGACTTTCACAACTTTATTAAAATCGCCTACTTTGCATTCAATAATAGATTCTGCGAAAGATTAACTCGCAGGACTACTGCAATAGAGCGAAAACAAGCCGCGCTTTCTCCGAAGCATTCTTGCGAGCTTTACGCGACAATTAAGGCGACGGTATCTCTTCTGCGAAACGTGCACTTAGGGCAAGAGGCTTATGCGCAGCGAACAAAAGGCTTAAAAGGGCTTACGTTTAAAAGAGATTCTTCGATCTTTTGAGAAGTAAATGCCACAGGAAATTGGGCTCATTCATCGTGTCGGTAACAGTTACGACAGTTGACTTTGAAGGAAAATGTTATTTTAAATATTAACATGGGTAGAAAAGTCAGGTTGAGTGCAAGACCAATGAATAATTTATGTGATGTTTTTATGTTATAAATTTATGATATTTAGAAGCTCAGTTTGTCACTTTAAAGTCTTTTTGTGCACATTTTAGGCTAAGATCAGCTAAGATTTAGGCTAAGATTATTGATCTACAGTTTAACGTGGATGCCAAACCACTCACAAACATCCTCGCTTCCGCCAGGATTCGAACCTGAAGCCTGTCGTACAGAAGGCCAGATAATATATTTAGAAGACAACAGTAATCAATTGCATGTCATTTGCAATTTACTTAGATATTACCTGGTTCTTCTTTTTGAAATTTAAGTTGCAGAGTTAAAATTTTAATAATATGAATTATATTTTGCCTTATAATTAAAAAAACACACACACACACACAGAAATTAAATGAGACTTTAAACATTGGTGCACTAAAAGAAAATATGTGCTTCATTCGATTAAAAAAAAGCAGGAACCCCGTTGGACCCCAGATTGTAGTGACTAGGTTGTGCAGCAGGATTGTAACTAGGTGTGGTTGGGTGGATATTTGAGACACAGGTTTGAGAACTCCCAGCTTAATTCATTCACGCACAAACAACAAAAACATATAGTCAACTACAGAAATATTTAGCACATTTAAACATGTTTAATTACAGATTAGTGGAAGTATTCCACTTCTAAGCGGAAAATTTGATACTCAGGTACACGTGGGATGCGCGAAGTATAATCCCTCTCCGGGTGAGATCTAGGCCAACTAATGAGCTATGATGTGCTAAATAACTTCCTCTAGGGGTGAGAAACTGTAAATTAAACGCTTCACGCTGGTTGCCCAATATTTCCTCGTATCAGGCGAGAGTCTCGAGGCCTACTGAGCATTTCTCCTGGGCACCACAAAGGATGCTCTTTCCACTGCGTAGGAGGAAACACAATTATAGTTTCCTATTCAACTGAAAAATACATACGAGAATTGTAGAATTTATAGAAAGACACAGACTTCCAAATATAATTAGTCCCAGATAGTTCAAATTTTTAATTTAATTTAAATTGCAATCATACTGATAAATAACTTAAACAAAATTGATTTCATAGAAAATTACTACCGAATTATATGATTAACCAACCTTAGATTTCTGTATTTTTCGTTTTTCTAATTTTTGGTATGGGGACTCTTATTAAAATCCATAGTTATTTTAAAGCATAGTGGTTATTTTTTTATATAAAGAAACTGTTTTATAACATCTCTTCTTCAAATGGCGCGACAGCCCCATGGCCGAGGCCTTATGCCTAATGGGAGATTCCAAAACATGTGATGTTTTCTTTTACAGGATAGTGTTCACAGTCCTATTCCCTACGCTCTAAAATCATATTAGACCAGGACCTACGGTTTAAAGTGGATTCCGAACCACTATAAATATCCATGCCACCACCGGGAGTAGATGGAGTAGAACTCGCAAACTATATATATATACATAATGTATATATATATAGTAATGCCAATTATATCTAAAATAATATAAATGTATATAAAATTATATTTAAAAACAAAAATCTGCTAAGCAATCGAATTTTTTTTTTACTTTGAAATAATTACACAAAATCACATTGAAAAATTAATTTATTTCTTTTACCGTACTAATGTGTAAATTAACAATTAGTAGATTATAAAATAGAGAAGGAAATCTTATTATCTTCATAGAAATAAAGGGAAATAAAAAAAAGAAAAGAAAATTTACGAAAATGATAAAAAAAATCAACTCTGTCCAATGATTAAGACAAAACACAATTCTAAATGTCAGAGTATCGATTAAGTCAGATAAACGCCCGTGAAAATCGATTAACGATGAGAATGAAAGAGGAAAACGAATTCTGGAAAGCAATTAAGTTAAGGCAACGTGAATTTAAATATCAAAAAGTCTTAACCAATTAGTTATTTTTATTCCCTTAATTAAATACATTTTCTTTTTTTAAATTTAAATGTAGTTAAAAAAGTGCTATTAATAATAAAATTTATAATTTGGGATTTTCAAAATACAGAATTTCAATAAATTTTACAAGTGTACCGCAGGAAGTCGAACATAAAACCTGTGGCATGATAAAACCTGTAGCATGTCGCCCGAGGGCCACAGCGCTATTCACTCTACCATCATGTCTGTACCATCTAACAATACGTAATTAAAAATCGTATGACTCATATAAATCTTCTGTTTAGTCACTGAGTTACGTTTGATATCCGAGTGGCTAGCGCTTTGGCGCTTGGTAGCACAGGTAGCGAATTCCGGCGGTGCCAAGAATGTTTGTAGTAGTTCGGAATCCACTTTAAGCCGTAGGTCCCGGTCTCCTATGACCGTAGAGCGTCACAGAACTCAATCAGACCTCTCACTCACATCATTTCCAAATTGTAAAGGAGCAACTAGGCTCTAGGCACAGCGATGTGATGTGGTGTGGTGTAGTAGTAGTAGTAGTAGTAGTAGTAGTCACTGAGCTATCCCTAGAGATTATTTGTTTTAAAAGTTCACTAGTTTCGTTTAGATCATTAGTTTCCAAAATAGGTGATACCACCTCCTAGGGGACAGAGGAGTGATGAAGGGGGCTTAGAAGCCTCGGGTGTATTTTGAGGGGTAATTTAATAAAATTAAGAGGGAAAATGAAAAAAAAAAAAAAAAGAACAGAAGATAAGGATAATTGAATTTCCTCCATCCTATTAACAAGCCGATGCTCGCGAGATGAAGAGATAATAATCCCCAACGAATTTGTTGGGGATAGGTTAATAAATTGTTAACGTACAAAATGAAACACCCATTGCAAATAACGCTGATTTAAGAATACTGTGGTCCAAAATAGAGTCGAGAATTAATTTATTGGAAGCATCATTTTTAATTAATCATAATCTGATTAGCATCATTTCTAATGTTATTCGTAATTTTTACTTTTATATTATCCTTCATTATCTTATTTTCCTATGTATAATGTTATCATGATTGCCCCCCCCAAAAAAAAAAAATGTGTAATTTCAATCTTCCAGCTATCTTATTTACTACATCTTTATTTATTACGTTTTTGCATACAGGGCGCATATAGATACATAAACAACACATGATACACGGTAACGAATTGTTAACATTCATGATTAATTAATTGTTAACATTTACGTACACGAAACACATTTTTTTATTACATCTTTCTGTTTATTCTCTTCAAGGAGGTAAATTCCCAATTTTTTATTTTTCTGAAAAGGTGTCGGTAGGATAAATATGTTTGGGAATCACTAGTTTAGATTTTATTAGCTCATTATTATTGAGAGCGTTTCTTGTATATCCTCTCGTAATTACCTAGAAATTTTGTACACTGTATTAAAAAATATATCAGATTTATCCATTCTATCACTAGCCCATTCACGACTTCAGTAAAATACTATAATGAAAATAGACGACATGTTCGGTTTTTGTTGGAGCTTATATTGCAAACACTACTTTCAGAAATGCAAAAATTCAATGGTGATTTTAAAATTGTTCGAGACTTGATAATTTGATAAATAATAATATTGATTGTCCAATGGTGATTACCAGAGTTTCTCCGTACTATACGTAAATGAAAGACAAAGTAAAAATCCTTAATTAGCTTAATTTCCTGGCACTACAGCCCATGGTAGGCCAAGGCAGTCTGCCTACTGACAAATTTCGAGACAGGTTTGGTTTGGTTTGTTGCTCTACAGTCATTTTCTGCACACTCTGTGCTACTTAGACCCGGATCTACAATTTAACGTGGATTCCGAACCACTAACAAACATTCCTGCCACCGCCAGGATTCGAACCTGAAGCCTGTGGTAGCAAAAGCCAGAGCTCTAGCCAATTGGCCATCGAGCCGTCTTCGAGACAGGAGATGGTTACTTTTTACAGGGTAGGGTTGTCAGCCCTATGCTGAATGTTTTATAGTCATATTGAATCGGGACCTACGGTTTAAAGTGGATTCCAAACCATTACAAACAAATCAAACTCGAACCTGAAACCTGCGACATTGAGTGTCAGAGCACTAGTCCCTCGGCCAGCAGTCCTCAGTAAAATCCCTCCCATAAGCAATAATTTTAGTCTTTTTCTTTGTTGACTATTCATGGTGTACAACGAAGTATAACATGTAATTCTTAATAGAAAGTATCTATCTCCAAAATTGCCAAATAGATGATTTTTGGCTTTGGTAACAATACAGTTCTTATTTTTCATTTGTTATATCAATAAGAAATAAAACAAGTAAAATTATAAATAAATAGAATATTTCGCTCTTAATAAAGCTACTTAATTAAAATACACATTAATTTATGAATTAAAAAAATTCCTTAACAATATAAACTCTATTTTATTAAGACGAGGAAGATATTGAAGAAGAATAAACTTCTCAACCCTTTTCCCACAAGACAAATTTAAAGAAAAACATAACAAAGTCGAAGAAACCTAATATTCATTCAATAATAATTCAAGTCTTTTATCCGGTATGATTACACAAAGCCAAGTTTATTTGTAAAAGGGTAAGAAATACTCTTCAACGAAAATAATCCCGTTTCCTTTTTTTCTATTGAGAAATATTTCTGACCACCATCTCTTTCAAGTAAGAACGAACTTAAAACTTCACCTTTTTTTTTATTATTATTGTTTCCCCTCTTATGTTGAGAGGGAAAAAAAGGAGACAATTTTTTCAATTTTTGGTTCAAACGAGTCTTCCCCTCCAAGTTTAGTCTCCAAACTCAATAAAACCGGCTATCATATATCACGAGCTGAGAAGTCTCGCGTTCGATTTTTTTTTGTTCGGACATTCAATTGTTGCCAAGGAGGAAATAGATAAATTCCCTCCTAGAGTATCGAGAAAACAACCAACCTATTTTCAATTCCCATAATCTGTTTTGAGGACAGCAGAATTTTTTTTTTTCCCATGGGAAGAACATATCGATTTTAAACCTTTCTGGAGACATTTAAGAAGGAGGTATAATAAGGAGAAGGAGGTATAAGTAATAAGGGTCTTATTTATGATAGGTTATCATCATGCTCCAATTCCGGTTAAGTCTCAGATGACGTATTAAGCAATTCTATAGTTTGACTTTGTGAGAAAGTTTGTAAAAAAAACCAATTTATAGTACTTTTCAATCTTTTAGGGGCCTGATGGCCGAGTGGCTAGAGCTCTAGCGTTCGGTACCACAGGTTTCGGATGTCTGTAGTAGTTCGGAATCCACTTCAAACTGTAGGTCCCGGTCTGTTTAGCCTAACGTGTGCACAAGATGACCGTAGAGTGACCAACCAAACCAATCTCAATCATTTAAAAGATTCATTGAAAACAACTATTGATGCATTTTTTTGCATATATATATATACATATTCTATCTATGAGATCGTTTTTTATCTATTCTATGAGAATCGTTTTAGATGCAGTCTGAACTTTGGTTTCCTACAAGCATGGCGTAGTCTAGCTGCTATCCATCTGAACATTTCGAAACATTTAAAACTGTAAACATTCGAAACATTTAAAACCCAAAATTGCGGCAAGTTGTTAATAGTTGTGAATTATATGAGAATTTTGTGTTGTGTTCTTGTGATTGTGTTTAATGTGAATAAATATTATTTAGTTAAACTTCAGTCTTCCTCTTACAATAATGCAAACTGCATTTGTAGTATCTAGCGCTCCTATTAGTATAGTCTCCAAACTCAATAAAACCGGCTATCATATATCACGAGTTGAGAAGTCTCGCGTTCTATTTTTTTTTATTTTTGTTTGGACATTCAATTGTTGCCAAGGAGGAAATAGATAAATTCCCTCCCAGAGTATCGTGAAAACAACCAACCTATTTTCAATTCCCATAATCTGTTTTGAGGACAGCAAAATTTGTTTCTTTTTTTTTGCCCATGGGAAGAACATATCGATTTTAAACCTTTCTGGAGACATTTAAGAAGGAGGTATAAGTAATAAGGGTCTTATTTATGATAGGTTATCATCATGCTCCAATTCCTGTTTAGACACAGATGATGTAATATGAGATTCTATAGGGAAAGTGGGATAAGTTTTTCCTTTGTGATGAAATTCGTAAACAAAATCAATTTTTAGTACTTATCAATTTTTTAAAAGGATTCGTTAAAAATAGTTATTGTTTCATTTTGTGCACATTATATATATGCTACGCGCGGTTTTCTTATGAGAAGAACCCCTAGCTGAAATCATCCTAAATTCCTGTTTCACAGTAAAACAGTGAAAGATCTACATAATAGCTCACGTGATTTCTCCATCCTATGAGAATCGTTTTAGTTTCAGTCTGAACTTTGGCTTCCTAAAAGCATGGTGTAGTCTAGCTGCTGTCGATCTGAGTATGCCGTAAAGTTACGGTTTTTGCCCAAAAGTGTATTTCGTCAAATGGTTAATAGCTGTGAACTATATTACAATTGTGTGTTGTAATATAATTCTTTTAATTGTCTTTAGTGGAATTTAGGTGAACTTCAGTCTTCATCTTACAATAACTGCAAACTGCATCTGTAGCATCCCGCATTCCTATTAGTTTAGTCTCCGAACTCAATAAAACAGTCTATCATATATCACGAGCTGAGAAGTCTCGCGTCCTTCTATCCGCTACTGATTTTATTTCTTCTTTTTTGTTCGGACATTCAATTGTTGCCCAAGAGGAAATAGATAAATTCCTTCTCAGAGTATCGATAAAACAACCAACCTATTTTCAATTCCCATAATCTGTTTTGAGGACAGCAAAATTTGTTTCTTTTTTTTTGCCCATGGGAAGAACATATCGATTTTAAACCTTTCTGGAGACATTTAAGAAGGAGGTATAAGTAATAAGGGTCTTATTTATGATAGGTTATCATCATGCTCCAATTCCTGTTTAGACACAGATGATGTAATATGAGATTCTATAGGGAAAGTGGGATAAGTTTTTCCTTTGTGATGAAATTCGTAAACAAAATCAATTTTTAGTACTTATCAATTTTTTAAAAGGATTCGTTAAAAATAGTTATTGTTTCATTTTGTGCACATTATATATATGCTACGCGCGGTTTTCTTATGAGAAGAACCCCTAGCTGAAATCATCCTAAATTCCTGTTTCACAGTAAAACAGTGAAAGATCTACATAATAGCTCACGTGATTTCTCCATCCTATGAGAATCGTTTTAGTTTCAGTCTGAACTTTGGCTTCCTAAAAGCATGGTGTAGTCTAGCTGCTGTCGATCTGAGTATGCCGTAAAGTTACGGTTTTTGCCCAAAAGTGTATTTCGTCAAATGGTTAATAGCTGTGAACTATATTACAATTGTGTGTTGTAATATAATTCTTTTAATTGTCTTTAGTGGAATTTAGGTAAACTTCAGTCTTCATCTTACAATAACTGCAAACTGCATCTGTAGCATCCCGCATTCCTATTAGTTTAGTCTCCGAACTCAATAAAACAGTCTATCATATATCACGAGCTGAGAAGTCTCGCGTCCTTCTATCCGCTACTGATTTTATTTCTTCTTTTTTGTTCGGACATTCAATTGTTGCCCAAGAGGAAATAGATAAATTCCTTCTCAGAGTATCGATAAAACAACCAACCTATTTTCAATTCCCATAATCTGTTTTGAGGACAGCAAAATTTGTTTCTTTTTTTTTGCCCATGGGAAGAACATATCGATTTTAAACCTTTCTGGAGACATTTAAGAAGGAAGTAATAAGGGTCTTATTTATGTCTTATTATCATCATGCTCCAATTCCGGATAAAGCACAGATGAAGTATTAAGCGATTCTATAGTGAAAGTGAGATAAGTTTTTCACTTTGTGAGGAAGTTTGTAGACCAATTTATAGTACTTTTCAATCTTTTAGGGGCCTGATGGCCGAGTGGCTAGCGCTCTGGCGCTCGGTACCACAGGTTTCGGGTTCCGAGCACGGGCGTTGCCATGGATGTTTGTTAGTGTTCGGAATCCACTTTAAACTGTAGGTCCAGGTCTGTTTAGCCCTCGGGTGCACAAGATGACCGTAGAGTGACAAACCAAACCAATCTCAATCATTTAAAAGATTTGTTAAAAATAACTATCGATGCATTTTTTTTGCATATATATATATATATATATATATATAGATATGTATATACAATGCAACGTGCCGTTTCCGTATGAGAAGAACCCCTGCTCAAATCATCCTAAATTCCTGTTTCTCCTCAAAGCAGTGAAACGTCATGCTCTACCTAATAGCTCACGTGATTTCTTCATCCTATGAGAATCGTTTTAGTTGCAGTCTGAACTTTGGCTTCCTGCAAGCAGGGTGTAGTCTAGTTGCTGCAGTTCTCAGCATGTCGAAATGCAGCAGATTTTACACAAAAGTGTATTGCGTCAAATGGTTAATAGCTGTGAATAATATTTGTTATTGTTATATTATATTATAATAGTTAATTGAACTTCAGTCTTCCTCCTACTTCTTCCTATTAAAATTGTTGATATTCTTTAATCTTCTCTCGATATAAAATTTCAGCTAGAGAGAAACGTTGATATATATATATATAGGTAATAGACGATCATTAAAAAAAGAAGCAATTATTATAATTATCTGCTTTTAGCATTTGATATCATAATTTTTCTTATTTCATTGTAATTATAAAATGAATAATTATTTTTTAATTAGATAATTGCCAAATTTTACAAAAAAGATTTGGAAAAACTATGTCGTCAACATTTATTTAATCGAAAAACTTTAATTATAAATAGAGTATTGTATATTTCCTCAGTTCAATGTTTCTAAATCTATTTTATATTTTTCCTATCCAGAGCTTATTTATTTACACCGACATACACTCAGTTATACTTTTTTTGGGTACTGTTCAAATACTTTTTTGGATACTATTGAAAGTCTTAAAAAACGTCGCTTGTTTGAAAATTTTCGAAATATATTTAAGATGTTCAAAGTTTTATAGGAAAACTAAACAATTTAAATATAATTAAATATATGTATATGGTAGGAAAATTTATCGGTCTCACAATTCATTTCTTTTACAACAAAATACAATAGCAAATATTATTTTCCTTTGTGGATAAAAAAATTAAATATGCCTTAATAAAGGTAAATATTAAACAATAAATTATTAATATTTTAAAATAAATAAGAGACTTATTAAAAACATAATTAGTTTGAAATATAGCACATAGTATTTTATATATTTATTGTTTTATATTCAATGATAAATATAATAAAGAAAAAGTACTTTGTCAAATACAGATAATAAATATGGCAAAAAATAACAAGAACTATGTAAAATTTTCTTATATGAAAAAAATGGAAAAATGTTGAAAAACTTTTAAAACGCATTGAAATTCAAATAAAAGATTAAATGAGATATTTTGTTTAATTACAAAAAAAATCATTTTATTATTTCATTTTCTTTCAACTGATGCATTTCAATAAAATTAAGTAAAAATAATTTCCAATATCCATTCACATTTATAAAACTGTAAAAAAAAAAATACAAATAAGATAAATATGAAATGAAAAAAAAATTATGATATGAAAAAAAATGTATTAAATTTTTCAGTTTTCAAAGAAATTTCCACACTACTAAAAACAAACGATAAAATTTCTATAAAAAATGAATAAAAAGTTTATTTTTTCGAAAAAGGGTGAATTGGGAATCGAAAAGATGATAAAATCGGAGTCACATAAAAAAGTTATAAAAAATGGAAACAAATGTGATTTATAATGCGAAACAAAAAAAATAGAAAAAAAAGTTTCATAAAAACTGATTTTCAAGAATAGTTTTATAAAAGAAGACAGTTTTATTAAATTTCGATCTTCCAAATTGTCAAGAAATAAGTGGTTGTAGTATCGAATTGAATAATGGTACAATTTAATATTGAGTTTGTTTAAATCATTTTTGATCAAATAAATTATGACATACAAAAAATCGTATAAATATGGAACTGTTTCGATATATGTCTTCATTTTTAAGAACTAATTTCTTTTCTTTAAAGATTCTAGTTTAAGAAATAGTGTTAACTGTTAAGAAAAGGTGTTATTTAATATTTTAAACATTAACAATGATGGTTGTTTTTTCGGTTCATATTTAAATAATTTTAAGAACTACAACTAGAAAATCTGTTTATTTCTGTTTTCAGATAGAAATTTCTTTAATATGGATTAAAGACATGTGTTGTAATTTTTCAATATTCAGAAAAAAATATAAGATAAAAGATGTTGTATTTTATCTTCCATTTTTAACATAAAATCATTTTCTACCAACCTTTCACTCATCACATACAACAACGACAACTGTCTACAATTTCTACAAATTTTATAACAATGAGAAGGATACTGGTAGATGACGTCTGAAGTTTAACCTATCACAGCTATGATATGCAGGGCGAGTTTGGATACATTATGTACAACATGAAATAGTTGTTGTTTAATTTGTCGAATTTTCAAAATCTTATATATTGTTTTATTATCTTTCTTATTCTTGTATTTGTTATAAAGCGATATAAAAGTTTGATGTTTAAATACATGATTTATTAATTTCGTTTTCTATTTCTTATGCCACGTATGATGATTATTATCGTAATTTATCTAGGATTTCAGGTATGACATAGTATACAATGTTATTGCTTTATAATTGATTTTAATAGGTTTTATTGACCAACTGTGGGCTTTGGTACGAATTAAATATATCCAAGAAAAATGAAAATCTGCCCGACTCGTGGTTCAGTGGCAACATGCGCGCTGGTGTGCATTAGAGCTGAGGTCCAATCCGCAGGCGGCTTTGTTGTAGACGCCGTTTCAAAATACGAGGAGAGTCGACAGCATTCGGATGTTCAGCATCTTACCTCGTTAATCGGACTACCCGATGTGGGTTTTCTATGTTTTCTCCCATATGATACTCAAATGCGAAGTAGTTACCCGTAAAAAGAACGGAATTGTGCTCCAGTGTGTTAAAAAGAGCGACAGGTAATCAAGTCAGACTTGTACCCACGGATGCTCCATCACAACAGAAGCTGCCCCCTCTCCTTCTCTTCATCCATGATAACTCACGGATTACTTGGTCTAGATGTTACTGTCGACCACGTGGGATAAGAAACAACAACAAATAAACAAATAAAAATCTGTTTATGAAGTTAATTTTAGGAACAAATATCTATTGAATGTTGAAGATCATTCTTTTTAAAAAATTACCTTTTGTTATTAAAAAAATCACTTTGATTTCGGAATATAAAATGATATTGTCTTAAAATTTAGAGTCTTTGCCATTCAGATAACACAAAGAACTGAATGAAGAATAAAGAAACAAATTTATCACTAAAGCAAAACAATTTTTCATTACATGAAACGGATTAAAAAACCAATGAAATTAAATTTATAAAGCATGATAAATTCTTTTAACATCCACATTTTAGAAACTGCAAGCATTCATGGTTAGTGTAGATACTGCCATTAAATGTTAAGATGATAAACATCTTGAATTTGCGAAAGCTCTTAAAACATCAAATTACAGTACCTTTAACTAAAATTCAGTATGTATATTTTATATCCAATTTTGGTAGTAAAATTCCTTTCAAAAATTTCGTCTTTATCAGCACATATAAAAGTTTATATGCAAAATTTCGTTTTAATATCTGAATATGATTTTTTTTTCAAGTATCAGATTGCATTTTTATACTTCAGCGAACAATCTGTTTTGAGTTTTCAGGAAATAAAAACAATATGGCATGAATGCATATTAAATCTCCGAGAATAAATAATTCTTAGAAAAAATTCTGGAACGATTAAAATAGTTTCAAGTAGTGAATATTTTATATGAAATAGTGGCAAATAGAATTCTATAGATATTCTTCCTACTCTTAATCTGCTTTTGAGTTTTTCGGAAGATAAAGAACAGTGGGCGTAAATGCATATTAGATCTCAAAAAAGAAATAATATTTTAAAAAATCTGAAGGGACTATAATAGTGTCAAGAAGCGAATATTTTATCTTAAATATTTTTTTTTTTAAATTTTATCTAGAAAATTGAATTTTATAGATATTCTTCCTATTCCTAATCTGCTTTTGAGTTTTTCAGAAGATAAAGAACAGTGTGGCATAAATGAATATTAGATCTACAAAAAGATATAATACTTTTAAAAAAATCTAAGGTGCCAATAGTAGTGTCAACTAGTGAATATTTTATTTTAAATATATGTTAATTTCATCATGAAATAATTGCAAATAGAATTTTACAGATATTCTTCCTATTAAACAAAACTTGTATGGTCGAGATTCTAATTTTCAATGATAACGTTTGAAAGATTGGGTAAATTAAATTATCTATTTTGCCATTAAGAAATAAAAAACATTTTCTATAAAGGCATTATTTTAAGTTTATCAAAAAGCTGCAAATCATAATCATACATAATAGGATTCTAAAAAAAAAATACATTCTTTATAATCAGCAAATCCAAGGGGAAAAATTTTATCTTTATCCTTTAAAAAAATACTGATATATATTTTTTTTCTCTTGAAAAGTTAATGCTTGTGTTCATGTAAACAAAATAACCTCTTTAACAAAATCTTTTTAATTTTTAAAAGCATAATCTCGTCGTCAAAAAGCTATTAAATGTCGTTAACGGATGGTAAAGTCATCTAAGTATATCTTTAACATTTTTGGCCCAGATGAGAGTGGTTACTTAAGATCATTTCTTCAGAAAGGGATTACATTTTTTCCTTAAAGAAAGACGTTTTTTTAAATTTGCACGAAAGATTATTTATAGGGAAGATCAAAATATTTATGCATGTGTCTAAAAGTTTGATAACGCTATTTATATCTTTTTTTAGACTGATTTAATTGATTGAATAATTGAAAATATAGTATTTTCCTCTTTTTATTATCATTTCCATCGATTTCATTTTGAAATTATAATATTTTCACCATTTTCATTGAATTCACTTCAAAACATAATATTTTCATCATTTTTTTACTCATTTTCGTCGATTTCATTTTGAAAATATAGTATTTTTATCATATTTTCATCAAAATATAGTATTTTCTGAAACTTTATTCATAGAAATTAACACAGAAATCTAAAAAATCGTTTTGCTTATTAAAATAACTTTACTAATTTCATTAATGTTTTCAAATATAACTTTAAATACAATTTATCTCTTTTTAACAAATGTTTTTAGTCCTTTTACACACAAAATACTGAGTAAATAATTACTGAATCTGCTTGTAAACTGATTATATCACTCTTAATGAATAATGTAATTGAGTGATAAGCCAAACCAAATTGTCAAAATGAGTAGTGGCACAGAGTGTCCACGTCGACTAATATAATGTGTGTATGAAAGAACCCGATTCCCACCCGTTCATACTTAAAAAAGAGAATTTCACTCAAGAATCCACCCATAACTTATAATTTTCACTGACACTACTCTATGATAGGGCGAAACTACACTAAAGAAATTAGTGCGTTCGCAATCCGTGTACTGAAAATGCAAATGTCTCATGCACTGAAAAAAAAAATGGTTGACCACAAACTTCATAAACTTTTATACGTGTTTATGTTTGAAATGTAAAAACCGAAGTTCTAAAACAGAATCATAAACTTCAAAAGAGGCATAAAAAGATAAATAACTTTAAACAAAACTTGCGCTTTTTTTTCCATTGCATTGACTACACCAATTAAATAACACACACTTTTTACAAAAGCTAGACATTAAATCGATAAAAAGTTTATCCTTAAGTACCGACTTGATTAACGCCTTTCGTTTTCAATTTAGTATCCCTGCAAATAAAAATACACAGAGAAGATAGAACTCCTCTTTTTTTTTATTCTAAAAGGCCGATATGAGTTAATTACATGGACGAGAAAAAACAAAACAAAAATCAGCAAAGATACCAGATTTCACCACAGAACGAATAAGAAAAATCAATATTCCTTCCCAAATATATGAACTTTGGTATTCGGCGTGGATAAGAATGCAGTTGTTTGTTCCATAAAACACCGACAGCTGCAAAAAATGATTAGAATTAATTTGTTCCAGCAAATAAATGACTTACTTCTCCGATTGCACGAAGATTAAAACAAAATAAATGAAATTTTTGTGCTCATAAATTAAATTTACTTAAATCAATCTTTTTTTTAACTATTTTATTTATTTATTTGTTTACATTTTTACATTTTTTAAAAATAAAAAGCATAGAATTTGTTGAAATATATACTAAATAAGTTAAAATTTCTAAAAAAGGCCATGAAGTTCAAAGCAGGTCATTACATATTTTTAATTTTATAGATACCATCAAGAATTAAAAGCACTCTCTTAGAAACCGGATAAACAAAGATGGCATGGAAATTCCCATGTTTATGACAAAATGGATACGATAAATAAGTGGGCAAAAAATTCATTCCGTTGGTTGGGTTTGCCGCTCTACGATTGCTTTGTGCATATGAGGGCTAAACAGACCGGGAGCTGCAGTTTGAAGTGGATTTCGTACCACTAACAAACATCCATGCCACCTCCAGGATTCGAACCTGAAGCCTGTGGTACTAAAGGACAGAGCGCTAGCCAATTGGCATCAGGTCACTTATTCCGTTGGCGGAAGGTTTGAGGAGGTGGTTAAAGAGTGTGAGCTCTCCAGATGCTACCCATGTACTTATTTATTCCTAAATGGACTTGAAATTACTTTAATGTATATCCTGATTAACATAGCAATTGCTGCATATCTACCGGTCCAGAGACGAGTGACGTCAGGAAAAACGCCCAGCATTTAAAATAAAACTTTCCAATAATTCCATTTAGTTGCAAAAATGTTCTTACATATTTTCAAGTTAGACTATTTTTAAGCAAAAAAAAATAAATAAATAAATAAAAAATAATAATAATAATAATAATAAAGTCAGTTTTGTTAAATAATTTTAGGAAGTAATTTGCACTCTTTAATCTTGATCATTGAATAAAGCACTGATAAACATTTTGTAATCCAACTACACATATTAAATATTTAAAACTAAATATTGCATTTAAGATCCCAAACATATTCAACTTCCCCCTCCATCCTTTTTGCATTTAAAGAAAGAGAGAACTTAAGTTAATAATGTAATACTTTTTATCGTTTTAGGTTATTAAAATAATTGTGATGTTAAAAATTTAAATAAAATATTATTCGAAAGGATTAAAAGTTATACATAAAACAAAATGTTTAATAAACTCTCTCAGGAAAACCCCCCATTCAAATGGTACTTTTTTATGCTTACTGTTTTGCTACATAATTAATAATACATGGCTTCAATATTATATTTTTATAAGCAAATCTGTGATTTACATAGGATAGACATAATATCTATACATAATTCAAAAATTTTTGTAAAAGAAAAAAAAAAAAAAAAATAGAGATACGGATATACAATATTCATTTACAGCATTTTCAGGTTATGGTATTTTTTTAATACCAAAATATCTGTGGCTTTAAAAATTATCGATAGAGGAAGATTACAAGAATTCATGTTACGAAGGCATGCAATTAATGATGATCGTAAAAGAAATAATTAGGAAATTAATTTTTAATTCAGGATTAAAATAGAATGTTTTGACTACCTTCTATTATTCTAATGATTACGATACGAGATACTAATGATTAATGATACGAGATAACTTGTGTTATTGTACGTCTTGAAACAGTTACTCTATAGAAATTTCGTGTTGTTTTGCAAGCATTTGAGTTGATATTAACCCTTTACCCAAAAGATAGGCGAAGAGCTGTGTGTTGTTTACATTTACATTCTGTTATTTGTTTTTCAAAATGTTTAAAATGAAGACATTTTTAGTGATGAAGCGCATAAGGATTTCCCTACGGTAAGGAATCTGAAAAATATAATTCTGATTCTAATGTGCAACAAGAATGACTAAATTTACACTTCAATTTCTATAAAAGTTATTAAACCAAGATATAAGCTTATTAACCATTCTTTTAATGATTTTTTTCTCGATTTTCACAAAAATATTTTAAATCAGAATTGCATTTAAATATTAAAAAAAAAATCTTATTTTTGTTTCACTGACCTTCCATCAATTATTAAAAAGATATATAATTCTACAGAACAAAAAATGATATAAAAGATACTAATTTCCAATAATAAAATTCTTCTTTTTAATTTTAAATTCTAATCTTTCACGTCTTTATTTGTAATTGATTTAATTCAAAAAAAGAATTTCTAAGTAAAAGCAATTATAAATAAAGTTAATGAAGCAAATTTTCAAAGATAAATCACAAATATTTTAATTTACAGAATATTCTATGTATAATATATAAGAATTTCCAGAAATTGTAGTTTCTGTCACAATTCATTTAAAAGCCAATGTTAAAATTTCACAAAATCTACGAAAATTCTGGTATTTTAATGCAACAACTTAGTACAGATCTAATTTACATAATTTTTGAGAAAAATTTTAAAACAAATCTAATGTAATTAATTATCTAAACAGTATAAATTACTATATAAATATCACTAAATTATCTGATGAATTAAAACTAGGCGAGTTTACAAATAACATAATTAATTAACATAATAATAAAATAATTAACATAATAATTAAGCTAACATTTTAATGTTAAGTTTACAAAATAACATAAAAATATAATACATTTTTGAAATTTTTAGATTGTTTAAAACCAAAATGCATAAAAAGATTATAAAAAAGGCATAAAAGAGGTAAAATAATAAAATACACTATCCTTTTAAGAACTGCAAGATTTTATAACCGTCATTTTTCAAAAACACTCATTGTAGTTTTAAAAAAGAAGTAAATAAATGTTTCAGAAAATTTTATACATCAAACGTATCCCTATTTTTATGGAACATTTAAAGTTATATTCCCCTCAAAAAGATTCAGAACTTTTCTGCGTTGAGTTTTCCCGAGTGTCGATCATTAACACTTCAAAAAAGGCTATCAAACTGTTCTGTGGACTATCACGAACCTTTTAGGAGAATTGCTCACATTAATCTTCTTTTTCCCCTCTTCTGCCACGACTGCCGGTTTCCTAATTTGTTCCGGTTTTAAGTAATGTGATCCTTTCAGTACTAGCTCAATAAATGTGGTTTTTAAGCAGAATAAGCTACGACTAACTGCATACGCTAACGTTAACAAATTACCTTTGCTGCAACAAAAACTAAATTTGGAATGGAAATTGTTAGTTAACGTGAATGCTGACAGTTGGTTATTGATGCAAATGATTTAAGCCATTATTACCTTACATTTATTAGGAGCCCTTTTTGGAGTAATATATGACTTTTTTTATCCTTATCTTTCCTACATGCCTCACCCCGTGTCTAGGGCTATGCTGTCCCTAACGAAAAGTGAAGGTGAAACATCAGTAGGCCTGGAACAGCCCACTGACAGAGTGAAGAAGGACAATATACTTCATTTATACATGTCATTTTTAATTTTTCTATTTCATGGAAAGTTCACCGATTTTGCGCCAAATTTAAATGCCATTAAATCAACGCCAATTCTACAGTAACCAGTGATAACGTTGGAGCAATAAAATGTTTAAATCCTTTGCATTATAGATTACAGTTTATATACCATTTCCCAAACAATACGCCAATTTTGAACTAAATGTAAAGTCCTCTAAATTCACGCCAATTCTAATGAATAGCGAGTGATAATGTTGCAACAATAACAAGTTTAAATCCTTCATATTACTAGCATATAATTTATCTGCCATTTCACAAACTATATGCCAATATTGAACTAAACATAAATGACACTAGATCATCGCCAATTTGGATGAGTAGCGAGTGATAAGGTTGGAGCAAAAAAAAAATTTTAATCCTTCACGTTGTAGCATACAGTCAAGAGCCAAAACATTATGACCACCCCTACATTTTGCAATGAACTCGCCTGTATGACGTGGAAGGCACGTGATCAGGTGGAAGTGGTATTTAACCGGTATTAAGTGGTGGTATTAATCCATGCCAAGGCGGGTTGAAGCTGTGTTGCACGCCAAAGGTGGGCCAATCGTTATTGACAGGTGGTCATAATGTTTTGGCTCTTGAGTGTATAAAGACCACTAGTTAAAATATGCTGATATTTTTTATAAAGTTTGACACATCCAAAAAAAATAAATAGATAACAATTTTTAAAAACCTGGAGCATTCAATAGCAATAGATAAAAATTAATAAAATTTCAAGAGTTAATAAAATAGCATCCAAACTCAATGATAATTTTTATATAAATTTCTGAGTGTAATCTTCATAATTAGCACGATAATCGATCAGAATGTATTAATACTGTTCTTATAACTTCATATTTATTCTGATTTATCTATATTATTTCTTCTACTTTAAAGTTTACGACTTTTCAAACATTAATTATGCAACAAACTTTTAATATTAATTAGGATACACATTATTTTCATTAATTTAATTAAGCATATATTTCTAAACTATCTTATTCTTGCTATTGTCGCATGTTCACTCATTTAAATATATTAGCTGGCAATTCTCTCACATTGAGTTGTTGAGAAAAAATTAAATGTTCCCAAAGTTATTCATACGTTATACAAATAATAGGGAGCTTTATTTTAAAGAAATTTTAAATCTTATTACATCCTCACAGGGCACAACACTAACAAAGTTTATCTGATAAAGATTTATTGTTATATTTTATAATTTTATTATTATTATTATTTGATAAAATTAGTTTTTTATAAGTAAAGTTTTTCTGACTTAAAGTTGTAAAATGATTAGAGGTTGTTATAGAAATGATAAAACATTGATGCGGCAATAGAAATTTTTTTTTCATTACTTCGAGCCAAAATATTCGCATTTAACTTAATTAGAAGAATGGTATGAAAAAGAAATGTTTAAAGCGACTGGTTATGTCAAATCTTACCTTGCTAGGAAAGTTCTAAACTAATAATGAAGAAAATAAATAATAATTAAATTATGGTTCCTAAACACTTTTGGCTTTTAAACTATTTCAAAAGAATAATTAATTAATTTTAACTTATTAAATTCATTAATTATTTATCCAACAGAACTCGAATTTTATAATAAAAAATTATGATTAAATTAATTTTCGAAAACACTACTAGTTCATAAACTATTTCAAAAGATTAAATTAATAATTATGAAATACTTTAGAAATTATTGTTTATAAATATTGTTAATCAATTAAAGTTAGTAATCACATTTATAATAAAATAACCAGATAAAAAGTATCTTCAAATTATATTTTCTACTGCCTAAACTCTCAATATAATCTGAGCAATATAAATTCTTCGTTATAGGTTTGGTAAATCTCATATTGTTTTAATTTTATTATAACCATGTTTTTGGTGAAGAAATATCCCATAAAATTCATTATTCAGAAATATCTCATTCATTATTTCTCCTTCCCATTTCTAATTATTGAAATTTTTGCTTCATTTTATGTTAATAACTCATGAATTATGAGGTTATAAGACTTATGCTTATTATGAGAAATATATAAAAAACAAATCAAATATTTGTATTCTCAAATTCAAACCACTTATAACAAAACTTATTCCTTACATATGAAGTGCATATGTCCCACATATGACACGTAACACAGAAAGTTGAAATAAATAATTTCAGAAACATATTTTTCAAAAAATTATATCAAATTCTGTAGCAATTCAAAATGTAATATAATGGCTTCAAACCAGTGCTAAGTATAAATCTCTATCAGTAGATATATAGCAGATTCATCGCTACACAAGGAGGCTTGTTGCATTACGCCCTACATTTAGCCATCACAATTTTGGATGGATTCTTCCAGGATTACCATTTGATCTCAACCATCTCCTCTAATCCAATAGAAAAAATCCCCACAGAAGGACTTATCGTGTCCATTGCTTGCCTATGCTCAAGAACTGTTTATTAGATTTCTCTTGTAGAATTTCGAACTGGACTCAATCTAGTTCAGGAAACACAACAGGCTTTCCGCTTATATATGTACGATATATATATATATATTCGTTTGCAAAAGAAACTAACAAAAAACACCTATACTGGTAAAACCGAGACCCAGTTTATAAGATATTCTCTCTTATTGTAGATTAATCAGCTATTTCAATTTCCATTATTGACCAAAGTGCAAAAACGTAGTTAATCTGAACAATATGCATTCATAATCCTTAACAAAAGAACCCCCTACACACAGTGAGAGACAGACAGAATGTTTGAACAAACTCGAAAAATCAAAATTCAATTAAGATGAATTCCAGCACAGTCACAGAGCATTCCAGGAACGATATACCAGCGCCTCCCGAAATCCATTATCCCTGAACTCGCGCTATATCGCAGCGACATATCTTAAATCAATCCTTTTATTTAACAAGCCCGTCATTCAAGTCACGTGACAAGCAATTATGGTGTTTGAAATTCAGTCCCTGCTGCCATTCGATTCGGAGAAATTGCATTAAAACAGCTGTGCTAGTCGTACGGTCGCAGGCAATGTGGCCCCCATCTAACGTTCCATCTCTCTCGCTCTGTCTAGTGATAGCCCGTTTCCCATTGCAATTAACATGAAGTCTTTTTCAATCATGGAGATTGTACATTTATTGTCGCAGTGATTAAAATGTAGAACCGTAAGGGAAACGACAGTGATTGAAATTACTGAGTGTTTTGAAATGTTTGTATTTTTAGAGCTGAGTGCTCATACATATATTAATACAAGTATTAGTACAATGAATTTGGGCATTAGTGCGATGGAGTTTGTTAATTGTAGATTCATGAAATGCATGTTAATTTTAGCACACAATGTTTTCACCTCAACAAACTTGGAAAATCGTGTTTTTTTATCTGCTGCTCATTATAATTAGATTAGTTTTGTTTGTTTAAATGTCATGAAGGGGATCTTTTTGTGACACTGTGAAATTCTCCCGATTAAAGAAAAATCAATTTAAAACTGGAAACACAAATTTATTCAGAAATTTTTCAATCAACCTTCTGAAATTCCCAATAAACTTGTAAAACTTACCCATTGGTTTTAAAAAGAAGGATGGATGGATCGATCACAGACAATATCTTCTTCCAAAGAGTTCATTTTTAATTATTGTGACACCAAAAATGTTATCTTCTTAAGACAATTTCAGCGATTTTTCCATGACAATCTGTCTCTTACCGAAGTGTACTCATCCTTATCAATAAAAATGGTCATTCACTCTGTGGTGATGTGTGTGTATTCGTATACACGAATTATATAAATATATATATATATATATATAATCTTCTTATATTATAGAAGAATTCGTTTCCAAAAACCTATATGGTAAAAACCGAAACCTTGTTGGTAAGATGCGATCACTTATTGTAGATTACCCAGCTATTTAAATTTCCATTATTTAGCAAAGTGCAAAAACGTACTTAATCTGAACAATATGCATTCATAATCCTTAACAAAAGAACCCTACACACAGAGAGATAGACAGAATGTTCGAACAAACAGGAAAATCAAAATTCAATTAAGATTAATTCCAGCACAGTCACAGAGCATTCCAGGAACGATATACCAGCGCCTCCCGAAATCCATTATCCCTGAACTGGCGCTATATCGCAGCGACATATCTTAAATCAATCCTTTTATTTAACAAGCTCGTCATTCAAGTCACGTGACAGGCAATTATGGTGTTTGAAATTCAGTCCCTGCTGCCATTCGATTCGGAGAAATTGCATTAAAACAGCTGTGCTAGTCGTACGGTCGCAGGCAATGTGGCCCCCATCTAACGTTCCATCTCTCTCGCTCTCTCTAGGGATAGCCCGTTTCCCATTGCAATTAACATGAAGTCTTCTTTAATCGTGGTGATTGTACATTTAATGTCACAGTGATTAAAATGCAGAACCGTAAGGGAAACGATGATGATTGAAATTACTGAGTATGTTTTGAAATGTTTTTATTTGTAGAGCTGAGTGTTCATACAGATATTAATGCAAACGTTAGTACAATGAATTTGGGCATTAGTGCAATGGATTTTGTTATATGTAGATTAATGAAATGTGTTAATGTTAGCTCACAATGTTTTCACCTAAACAAACATGGAAAATCGTGTTTTTTTATCTGTTGTTCATTATAATTAGGTTTTTTTTTCGTTTGTTTAAATGTCATGAAGGGGATCCTTTTGTGACACTGTGATATTCTACTGATTAAAGAAAATCAGTTTAAAACTGGAAACACAAATTGAGTCAAAAGTGTTTCAATCAAACTTTTGAAATTAATAATAAAATTGTAAAACTTCATTGTTTTTAAAAAAGAAGGATGGAGGGATCGATCGATTGATCACAGACAATATCTTCTTTGAAAGAGTTCATTTTTAATTATTGTGACACCAAAACTTGTATCTTCTTAAGACAATGGCAGCGGTTCTTCCCATTACAATCTGTCTCTTTCTGAATTGCACTCATGGTTAAATGGTCATTCACCTTTCGTGTGCGTGTGTGTGTGTATTCGCATATACGAATTATATAAATATATATATATATAGAAGACCTTATATTATAGAAGAATTTGTTTCGAAAACCTATATGGTAAAAACCAAAACATTGTTGATAAGATGCAATCACTTATTGTGAGTTGTTCAGCTATTTCAATTTCCATTATTTAGCAAAGAGCAAAAGCGTAGTTAATCTCACAATATGCATTCATAATCCTTAACAAAAGACCCCTACATAGAGAGACAGACAGAATGTTCGAACAAACTCGAAAATCAAAATTCAATTAAGATGAATTCCAGCACAGTCGCACAGCATTCCAGAAACGATATACCAGCCTCCTCTCGTAATCTATTATCCCAAACTCGCGCTATATCGCAGCGACATATCTTAAAACAATCCTTTTATTTAACAACCCCGTCATTCAAGTCACGTGACAGGCAATTATGGTGTTTGAAATTCAGTCCCTGCTGCCATTCGATTCGGAGAAATTGCATTAAAACGGCTGTGCCAGTCGTACGGTCGCGGGCAATGTGGCCCCCATCTAACGTTCCATCTCTCTCTCGCTCTGGTGATAGCCCGTTTCCCATTGCAATTAACATGAAGTCTTCTTCAATCGTGGAGATTGTACATTTAATGTCACAGTGATTAAAATTCAGAACCGTAAGGGAAACGACGATGATTGAAATCACTGACTGTTTTGAAATTTTTTCATTCTTAGAATGAGTGCTCATACAGATATTAAGGCAAGCATTGGTGCAATAAATTTTGTTAATTGTAGATTCATGAAATATGCGTTAATTTTAGCTCACAATGTTGCCATCTAAACAAACTTTTCAAACCTTGTTTTTTTTATCTGTTGATCATAATAATTAGCATTTTTTTGTGGTTTAAATGTCATGAAGGGGATCCTTTTGTGACACTGTGTCATTCTCCTGATTAAAGAAAATCAGTTTAAAGCTGGAAACACAAATTGAGTCAAAAAATTTCAATGAACCTTCCAAATTCATAATAAATTTGCAAAATCTCCGCATTGGTTTTAAAAAGAAGAATGGATGAATCGGTCATACTCAATATCTTCTTTTGAAAATTTTTGAATTGAAAGACCAAAAATTTTATCTTAGTAAGACAATGACAATGTTTTTTCCGTGACAGTTTGTCTCTTACCGAAGTGTGCTCATCATTATCAATCAAAAAGACCATTCGCTGCAGACATTCAACAAAAGAATTTAATGAATCTTAAATACTAAATAAGAAATCAATTGCTTTGTACCAATACAATTTTTTCTCAGTTTAATTTAACTCTATACCAAAAACAGAAGTTTTTTTTAACGTTAATGCATGCATGTGTCAATGCCATCACGAATTTTACCCAGTTAAAGAAAAATAAACGTTGCTTGTGACTATTAAATAAAAATACATCAAAATAAAATAAAAAGACTGAATTTTATCAATTTTTCAAACTATTCGGGTCAAATCAGGAGCTTCTTCTTCTTCTACCTGATGTAAATTCATACGCACTCTCGCAGCAATTATTGCTATTATTCGTTATTAGTAGAATTTTGGGTTAAATTAATCTAATGTTTTTTTCAAATTGGACAACGAATCAGCTTAATCTGTGTGTTGGAACAACTTAAGAGTTTGAGTATGAATTTCGCTGTTCGTTGAAAATTGTGTTGACAAAATATAGATGTAATGTATAGTAGGCCATTTTTAGTACATCCTAGATAAAGCTAATTATGACCATGTGTGGTGTTCTAGAAGCAAAAGTACCTAGTGCCTGGTATTCAAAACCTATAGCAAATTATGCTTATACAAATTATTATACTTATAAAAATCAATTCTTTTCCAATCTTAGCAAAATAAGACGAAAAGGAAATACAAAAATTTCCAATCTAATTTTTTTCCTATTCTGGCTAGACAAAAAAATTAGATGTTAAATTTACATTATGAATAACTTCAATTCTGAAATATTAATACTTAATTTCAAAAATTTCAGACTTAGAAAACAATTCTTAATTCCTAAAGGAAATGGGAGGAAAAACAACGAGTTACGAAACAACGATATGTATTTATTCATTTCACGAACAGAAATCCAATGCAATAAAATGCTTTTAATGAGAACATAAATCGAAAATGAAAATAGAGAATCTTTTATTTATTATTCAGCTAAAATGCATACAGAAATCTAAAAATCCTTGATTTATTTTAGTTATTTCCAAATACTTTTTTGCTATTCCCCATGCACTTAGATTTCAGATTAATTTGGATTTCTATGTACTTTTCATTATTATCCTTATTAAAATTCATGAAAGTGATTCAGATAATTATCTTATTAGAAAGCAAGCGACTACATATTTTATTGGGACGCTAAAAAAATCATTTATTTTTCATATTATCGAAAACAGTTGCGCAAAATTTATAATTACAGGATTTTAATAATATAATAATAGGATACAGGATTTTAATAATACAATAACAGGATAATTTATAATTACATAATCTTATGATTATGATGAAAATCTAAATCGAATAAAAAATAAACATGGAGTTATATTGAAAACATTTTAAGTGAAACAATGGTTTCAAAAAAATTACATAAAAAATCTTGTACTCAAATTACGATAGAAAAAAATACAATTAATGCTGCTGTTAGCTAACGCCATTGGACACCTGAACGAAAACACGATTTAAAAGCTTCTGTAGTTTCTGCAAGTAGGAACTGCATAATAAAATTTCGAGATAGCCACATTTTAGAAATGAATTTTTGTGATCAATTATTGATAAAATTAAGGTAGAAAGCCATCCGTTAGAACAGAAGTGGATCATAATAAAACCTATGTACCAAAATGATTGAATGTGATTTCATATATATTTGTAGTGACTCCATTTATATCTATCCATTCTGCAATTAATATATTGTGGAGTATATTTCTGAGAATAAAGTCGGCTTCTAAAAGAAACTGTCGAGAAAAACCTAGAGTTACGATTGTCGCAAATGACCATTATTTGCAACCAACTGCAAGATAACCGCTATAGCAACCCACTACATATCTGATAACAGTCACTGGCTGGCTTGTTTCTAGATTATTTGTGCAAAGAAGCCTCACGAATGAGGATGGTATAAGTATATAAGACATGCAGTATTTTATATACCCTTCCATTTACGGCATTGACATGAAAGGTTTATTTAGGATCGCGCATATTCTATGTATGGCTTGAATGGCTATGGATGTCTTGTTTCCAGATTATTTGTGCAAAGAAGCCTCACGAATGAGGATGGTATAAGTATATAAGACATGCAGTATTTTATATACCCTTCCATTTACGGCATTGACAGGAAAGGTTTATTTAGAATCGCACATATTCTATGTATGGCTTGAATGGCTATGAATGTCTTGTTTCTAGATTATTTGTGCAAAGAAGCCTCACGAATGAGGATGGTATAAGTATATAAGACATACAGTATTTTATATACCCTTCCATTTACGGCATTGACAGGAAAGGTTTATTTAGAATCGCGCATATTCTATGTATGGCTTGAATGGCTATGAATGTCTTGTTTCTAGATTATTTGTGCAAAGAAGCCTCACGAATGAGGATGGTATAAGTATATAAGACATGCAGTATTTTATATACCCTTCCATTTACGGCATTGACAGGAAAGGTTTATTTAGAATCGCACATATTCTATGTATGGCTTGAATGGCTATGAATGTCTTGTTTCTAGATTATTTGTGCAAAGAAGCCTCACGAATGAGGATGGTATAAGTATATAAGACATGCAGTATTTTATATACCCTTCCATTTACGGCATTGACATGAAAGGTTTATTTAGGATCGCGCATATTCTATGTATGGCTTGAATGGCTATGAATGTCTTGTTTCTAGATTATTTGTACAAAGAAGCCTCACGAATGAGGATGCTATAAGTATATAAGACATGCAGTATTTTATATACCCTTCCATTTACGGCATTGACATGAAAGGTTTATTTAGGATCGCGCATATTCTATGTATGGCTTGAATGGCTATGAATGTCTTGTTTCTAGATTATTTGTGCAAAAGAAGCCTCACGAATGAGGATGGTATAAGTATATAAGACATGCAGTATTTTATATACCCTTCCATTTACGGCATTGACAGGAAAGGTTTATTTAGAATCGCACATATTCTATGTATGGCTTGAATGGCTATGAATGTCTTGTTTCTAGATTATTTGTGCAAAGAAGCCTCACGAATGAGGATGGTATAAGTATATAAGACATGCAGTATTTTATATACCCTTCCATTTACGGCATTGACATGAAAGGTTTATTTAGGATCGCGCATATTCTATGTATGGCTTGAATGGCTATGAATGTCTTGTTTCTAGATTATTTGTACAAAGAAGCCTCACGAATGAGGATGCTATAAGTATATAAGACATGCAGTATTTTATATACCCTTCCATTTACGGCATTGACATGAAAGGTTTATTTAGGATCGAGCATATTCTATGTATGGCTTGAATGGCTATGAATGTCTTGTTTCTAGATTATTTGTGCAAAGAAGCCTCACGAATGAGGATGGTATAAGTATATAAGACATGCAGTATTTTATATACCCTTCCATTTACGGCATTGACATGAAAGGTTTATTTAGGATCGCGCATATTCTATGTATGGCTTGAATGGCTATGAATGTCTTGTTTCTAGATTATTTGTACAAAGAAGCCTCACGAATGAGGATGCTATAAGTATATAAGACATGCAGTATTTTATATACCCTTCCATTTACGGCATTGAAATGAAAGGTTTATTTAGGATCGCACATATTCTATGTACAACTACTATAGCACAACACATCATTGTGTCATTGTGCCTAGAGCTGAAATGCTCCTTTACAGTTTCGGAATGATGCGAGTGAAACTATGGGGATTCATAATGAAGGTGGATAAAGAAAAAAAAATAATTAGGAAAGAGAGAAAACAAAGGTAGAAGGGGAAGGGATGAATCGCAGCAATTATCCGAGTCCAGCAAAAAAATGCAGAGACCCGAGGTGTAAAAGAAAATACGAGGTATGCTCGAGACCGAAAAAAAAAAATTTTTTTTACTAGAGAATGAAAATATAATTTAAAAAAAATAATAGAAATAAATAAAAGAAAGAATCGAAGTAAATATTAAAAAATCCAAAGAAAATAGAGAAAAATATAGATGTGCAAGATTACGTAGAAAAATATTAATTGTAATAGACATAGTATAGGAAAAAGCAGAATTATTTTACAATACAAAGCACATGCCATTTAAAAATATATAAATCAGAAAGTAAGAAGGAGTATTCCTCATAGCAATTAAAATGTATAAAATGAATGATTAGAAAAAAGAAAGGCCGCTAACAAATTGAGTGTAAGATTGAGTCAGTAAAGGCAAATACGACATGACTATGAACAATGGAAGTATGAAAGGCAAGCAAATTTTATAGCTGAGAAATTATACTTAATAAGGAAAAGTAGAAAAATAAATTATTGGTTCCTACATAAAAATATAAATATTAGAAAAAATATAAATTAAAAACTAATATGCATACAGTATACAATAATTAATTTTTACAAAAGTAATTTAGCTTAAATATACAAACATAATATATACACATACGTAAATTATAAAATAAAATTATCTTAAATATGTATATACACAGAGTATATAACTCAATAATTTTTTAAAAAACAATAGGGGGGCTGCAACGCAAGTTCCATAATAGGAAAAATACTGAGTATAGCCTTTCTGGAAATACCTTACATTTATGTTATAGATGAAGAATACACTAAGTGATCTATGGGAAGACGTTAAGCTAAACAAACAGTATGATTCCTGTATAACACGGTTCTAAATAACAAGGATCTAGTTACGTGCAAGTAGAGGAATTTCCCTCCTTCCCGAAGGAGGAAAAATGATTGTCACCAAATATTAAAAATTGCTGTTTTAGTAGGTATACGGAAATGCATTTTAACTACATATGGGTATTCAGCAATAAATTGAGTTCAATAAATAAGTATCTTTATAGATTTAGTTCAGTAAAATTACACGTAAAAGAAAAATATCGAAAATTTCTATTGATTAAATCTATTTCTTTAGTTGGTCTTATTTTTCAAATCATAATACCACATAGTGCCATTTAATGCAGTGCAGGTTTTATAATGT
The DNA here is from genome assembly GCA_021605075.1 of Caerostris darwini. Classification (NCBI taxonomy): domain Eukaryota; kingdom Metazoa; phylum Arthropoda; class Arachnida; order Araneae; family Araneidae; genus Caerostris; species Caerostris darwini. Next base: position 88,336 of record BPLQ01012579.1, on the reverse strand, counting down.
GCTACGATTGCAGAATAATATGGTGATATGATTATTGTGTAATAAATAACAAAAATATATTAAAACTAAGAAAACAATTAAATTTGCAAAACTTTACTTTATACTTTAATAATAATTTCTGGCAAAAGGGATAAATCTTAAGGCCCGACACATGATGTTGAGCACAAAGATGACCACTGCGAAGCCTACCAAGAGCCGTCTCTTCGAATCAACTGCCCGCCCCAATTAAAGCAGCACCAGGACTGTTACAATCATACAACTCATGCACGGGGGCCTTTCTCCAAGAGGAATAGATGTCTAATTTGACCCTAGAGACAAGTTTCAAGAAAGAGAGACAGTCGCCATTTGTAAAATTCTCAAGGCTGCCCACCTTGGCCAGCCCATTTGTAATCTCGTTGCCTTAAATATTTTATATTCTCATACTTAACTGTAACAGTTTATAATATCACAATTGCTCTACAATATTAACTTAAAAAGTATCGTTTTTTGTTGCTGTTGTTGTTGTTCATCACTTTACATTCAAAATAACACGGTTCCAAATAACTGGACTTTCCTTTAACCAAAATAAGACTTTAACTTCAAAATAATCGGATGCGATATACTAGTTAATACAAGATGTTTTTGTTATTTTAGGAGAGGGATTGAATTGTAATAAGCCTTATATAGATGAAGATATATAGATCTGTAGCCTTATATAGATCTATTTAAGACACGAAAGTAAAGGAACCCCGTGTGGGTTCGGGTTAGAATCGCTCCACTGTAGCCCATGAATGTCATAAACGACGACTAAAATGAGTACCCAGTACCCGGTGGTATGGGAGACTGGGTGGTAAGGTCAGACTCCTCCGTTTGGGTGCCCCATATCTTTGTGCCTCAAGGTCAAGGTCAAAAAGAAGCTGTATTTTTTACCCTTTTTCATGACATTGGTTTAAGACACACGGGTTCATGGACTTAGTCTAGATATTGCTGTCGACCAAGTGGAATAATTAACAACAGCAACAGTAAAAGAAGATAACCGTTTTACAATATTGACTATTGCACTTTCCAAATAACATTGTTAGCGCAAAAAGTTGTCCCTGGGTGGTCATGCTACAAGGGCTGGAACTGAACTAAGACATCTATTGATTGGAAGGCGAAAAAGATAAAGAAAATCAATATAAAGAAGCTAAAGATATCTTCTATTGGAGATATTTATTTTGATCTATTGAAGCTTTAAAAATAAATTAATTAGACAATTCAAAATATAAGTTAATAACAATTATGTTTTTGTACACATATATTTGTAGAAAAATGCAAAACAAGCCATAACAAAAAGTAATTTAATTCATTAACACTTTATATTTAAACAAAATCCCTCAAGTATGTCTAATTCAGATATATTTGCATAACTCAAGTTATTGAAGTTCTTTTGGTTGTAAATATTGTATTTGACCATAATGCATAAATTTTTAATTAAAACAGTATTTAAACGAAATGAGAAAACATAAGATTAAGATATTCCCTTTCATTTTATTCAACCAAACCTGCTATGAAGTTAAATGATTCCAACTAAAAAGCTAGTGTTTCCAGCTAGTGTGCAGTGAAAGGTGAATGGGCCAACACAATGGCCGAAATCAAATTGTATCAAAGCGGGTCTCTCCTACCCTGATGGCAAAATAAATAATTAGAAGCAGAAGTGCAAATATTTGTAGGAGATCTCTTCGATAGAAATCAGTCTCTTGTTCTTGAATAAGGACCAGGGGCAGATCTGGTAACAATGAGAATGTCGAAGAAGAAAAAAAAAATTCCCTTCGAGTTCTTTGCCTTAATGTAAATATTTTCAGAAGTGGTTTTCCCTGATTTGAAAGAAATGAGTTTGAGAGATAGTGCATGGCTTTATCAAATTGTTGGGGCAGAAGATTTCGCTGAATTTGCTGTTTATTTTCAGGGCAAACACTTCTCAGAATGGTCGACCTATGCTCTTTGAGTCTGTGTGAGTCTTTTTTTATATCTGCCATGCAATGGGTTAGTGAATTTTATCATTTTTTTTGTCGAGCTTAGTTTGGAAAATGTTACAGTGTTAAATGTCTTTTAAAGAGCTTTGTTTGAAGAAATTAGATCGAATGATAAAGAAAATTTTTTTTTTATTATCTTAATGTTTACCAAAAAAAAAAAAAAAAAAAGACGACATATTTTTTATGCATTTTAAACAAAAGATATTTTTAGTTGAATAACAATTAGGATTACGACAACAAGCCATTCTTCAAAACATGTTATTTTAATTTTAATATTTTTTTTCAGTATTTTTGCACTTGTTTTTTAATACCTAGTATTTGACATTTGGGCCTGATGTGTTAATGAAGACGAATCCATTTAGAACACAAAAGTAAAGGAACTCCATGTGGGTCCGTGTTAGAATAGTCCCACTGTAGACCATGCATGTAGTAAAAGATGACTAAAATAATACCTAGTATCCAAAGGGGAGGTAAAATCAATTATTTGGAACCGTGAATATTTACCAGTTATTATTATTATTACCCCACCCCCCAGCTATACCCAGGGTATAACTGAGTGGTGTGAAGTCAGGCTTTCCCTTTGGATGCCTCATGTCTTTGTGCCACAAGGTCAAGGACAAGGACAAAAAGAAATTGCAACCCCCTTTATCATGACTCATTGGTTTAAGACATGGGTTCATAGACTTGGTCTAGATGTTGCTGTCGACCAATTGGTATAAGAAACGACAACAAATGTACAGGAAGATAACTGTATTACAATATTGATTAACCTATTGACTATTGAACTTTCCAAATAACACGCTTAGACCATTGAGGGTGTAACAGTTCGGTGGTCACGTTACAAGACACGTTACTACGGCATTTATTGATTGCAAGTTGATAAAGATCAATATAAAACCATCTTCTATTAGAAGATATTTATTTGGATCTCTTGAAGCTTCAAAAATAATCGAATTAGGAAAAATTAAAATATAAATTAATAACAATTATGTTTATTTTCATACATATATTTGCCGAAAAATCCAAAACAATCCATTGGAACGGAAAGTAATTAATTTTATTAGCACTTCATCTTTCATTTTGTAGTATAAACAAAGTTCCTCAAGTATATCTAAATCAGATATATTTGCATAACTCAAGTTATTGAAGTTCTTTTGGTTGTAAAATATTGTATTTGATCAAAATGCATAAATTTTTAATTAAAACACAATTTAAACGAGATGAGAAACCATAATAAGATTAAGATATTTCCTTTCATTTTTATTCAACCAAATCCTGATATGAAGTTAAATGATTCCAACTAAACACGTGAAAATCGCAGAATACAATGTGATATACAGTGTGCTACTCAGTGTGCAGTGAAAGGTGAATGGGCCAACACAATGGCCGAAATCAAACTGTATCAAAGCGTTTCTCTCCTGCCCTGATGGCAAAATAAATAATTAGAAGCAGAAGTGCAAATATTTGTAAGAGAGCTCTTCGATCTCTTGCCTTGAGTAAGGACCAGGGGCAGATCTGGTAACAATGAGAATGTCGAAGAAGAAGAAAAAAATGTTCCCCCGAGTTCTTTGCCTTAATGCAAATATTTTCAGAAGTGGTTTTCCCTGATTTGAAAGAAATGAGTTTGAGAGATGGTGCATGGCTTTATCAAATTGTTGGGGCAGAAGATTTCGCTGAATTTGCTCTTTATTTTCAGGGCAAACACTTCTCAGAATGGTCGACCTATGCTCTTTGAGTCTGTGTGAGTCTTTTTTTATATCTGCCATGCAATGGGTTAGTGAATTTTATCATTTTTTTTTTGTCGAGCTTAGTTTCGAAAAGGTTACAGTGTTAAATGTCTTTTAAAGAGCTTTGTTTGAGGAAATTAGATAGAATGATAATGAAAAAAAAATTTTATTATCTTAACGTTTACCAAGAAAAAAACAACATATTTTTTATGCATTTTAAACAAAAGATATTTTTTTGTTTCGGAACAATTAAGATTATAACAAGCTATTCTTCAAAACACTTAGCATTTTTTTTTCAGTATTCTATTTGTTTTTTTAATACCTAGTATATGACATTCTGGCCTGCTGGCGGATTGACTGGTGTTCTGGAACTCGGTGCCATGAATATTTGTAGTGGGTTGGGAATCCCCTTTAAACTGTAGGTCTCGGTCTAATATGACTATAGAGCGTAGGCCTTACAACCCTACCCAGTAAAAAAAAAAAGCATCTCCTGTCTCGAAATTTGTTAGTAGGCAGACGTCCTTGTTGTTCCAATGAAGAAAAAGAAATTTCTTTCTGATATCAAATTTTTCGAAACATTTCTGAAAAATAGGGCGTCATTACAATAATTGAAGAACCTTTAACTTTAATGTTATAATTCACTACAAAAGTTTTTAGTTGCTTTCAGTTTTTTTTTTATTTGTGTGAAAAATATTGTTCACGAAGGAATTTGTAACTGTTTCAGTTTTAGAAAAGCTTAATACTTATTGGCAGATTATTTTGCAACTCGCTACTGTAACAATTCCATATGTATATTGATTTTAACTTATAAAACTAATTTTTTTTAAGTCTACTTTATTTTCGGATAAAAAAAGCATAAAAATTTATTTTTTTAAAAAGAAAATCAAAGATAAAAGATGCGAGAACTATTATAAGTAAGACTAAATAAATTTAGGGTTACCATAATACAGTTTAACTTTCGGAATTACCTAGAGCAAATCCACATCAATAAGTAAGAAACAAATACTTACAACCAAATACTTATGAACAGCACACATAAAGTTTGTCCATTTCTCGAGAAACTTTTTTTTGTCCACCATCGTGTTGCTTTCAATCAGAAAACAACAGATGTCTCTGTAGATCTTATGAAAAGTACCGCTGGACAATCTACGACAAAGAAATCCCGCGAGCTCTTCTTTCGTCCCCAACTGACAGAGATATTGATCCTGTATATTTTCCTCTCTTCCTGAGATTGAAGCGTAGCTTTGGACCTCCCGGTCTTCTAACAAACAACGAAAAATTCTTTCTTTTTTTTTTTTCATCGATATCTTTTTGCCACGGTGTTATCATCAAACATGAAATGTTTGTTGTGCACGAGTTCTTTCTTTTTCATTAGTGGAGTTTGACGAGTATTCTTGCAACTGTTGATGGCAAGGTATGTCTGAATAAAAGGAGTAAAGAAAATGATGTGTTTCTTTTGCGATGTTCAACAGATGTAAGTTTTTTTTCTTCCATCAGTTGGTAAAGAGAATCCAATGGATGAATTGGAATTTTTCTTTCGGTTCTGGATATAAGTTCGAAATGGCGGTAGTTCTTTTCTGGAGATGATTGGAATGTGTGGTATTGTAACGCATAGTCTTTGGAACAGTTTACATTTTTTTTCGAATCTTGGGTACACAAAACATTGCAAACATTCAAAGAAATTAATACAGAAGCCAACAGTTGCAAGCGGGAAAATGTAAGCAATACATTTTTATGAATACCAGAATGAATAATATAACATATTAATAATTTTAAAAGTTAATAGCTCATTGAATTTTTGTGTGTGTTATAATTCTTTTAACAGTTTAGATTTATTTAGCGAAATTATAAGAAAACCTTTATTTTCACCATATTTTTGGTGTTAAAATCTAATATAAGATATGTGATTTAAATATGATATTTGTAATGTCTTAGTTAACAAAAACAACTCAAAAAGTAAGGTAACAAAAGTTATTATATGCATAACAATTACAGTTATTCAATTCTTTATACTTGGACAATTTCTTATACTTATTCAATTAATTATACATATGATACATATGCCCATGTTATACTAAAACAATCTGAAAGGACCATCCCTCTCCCCAAAGAAAAAGAGGGATGGCTTGCACTTTCCATCCTTTCTTCTCGAATTCAACAGAAGACCTTTCCTGCATAGTGACTTATCAAGTGTTTTCAGGGCAGATGCAAAGAATTATATGATATAAAATACAGCAAAGTTGGTAGTTTTAAAAAATATTACAAACTTTACAATTTAAAAAAATATTTTATCTGATTTAACACAAAAAAGTCAGCTAAAAAATTTAAAATATATAGTTCATAATTAACTGTCCAAATTGAAAAAAAAATCATGTTTCCAAATTCAGAATCAATATTTAAACTCAAAAAGTTATTTTTTAAAAAATCAGAAAAAAAGCCATATTTTACTTTAAAGAGACTTTCAATATAAGTGAAGGCATTTCTTCAAACTAATAATTATTAAAAATATACATATTCGTAATTTTTTTATCTATAAAATTTCAAAATAAAATTAAGAAAAATTGTTTATGAGGCTATCCATTTTTTTTGTTTGAGAAATTTGTATTATTACATCAATTATATTTAATAAGCGATACCTTAATAAAGAAAATAAGACATAAAAAATTCTTTAAAAATATAATGCAGGTTATTTATAACTGTTCAACAAAAATTTACATTTCAGACTCCAGTTCACTCATTGAAATTAAATCTGCACAAAAAAATTTTTTTGACATAAAAGAATTTATTTCTTATTATTTATTTAACAATGATAAATATGATTAAAGAAATACGATAACAAAAAACAGCAAAAAAACCCCACCTGAAACTACTAACAACATAAAAAATTTGAAGCTCACTATAACTATACTGCATTAGCTTTAAAAAATTCCCATCCCAGACAGTAGTAAAAAAAAAACAGCACTGCCAAAATAAATTTTTAAATAAGTTCCGTACTATTTACGTAACTAGCAAAACCAGAACAAAGATAACTTCATCATTAGCAAAGAAGCCAAAAACCATTTACTGTTAAAAAAATCACAGACATTCTATTCATAACACAAACCACATCATTTCATAAAAAAACTTATAACCTTAGGACTTTTAATTCAACTTGGGATTTGAACAAACAACATGAAACGCGTACAGGAAAAAAAAGGGGAACAGATAACAGAAAACAGAATGTGTCTTCTTTTGAAAGGAACCTGTTGTTCTGGGTTCTAATCGATTCTGTCTGGAGTAACATTAAGACAGGACAGGAATCTCTTCTCCTGCAGAAGAACTTGATCCGAGTTTGGCGCAGTGCAAAGCAAAAATCAATGCTCAATGTAATGAATCTATTACCATTAAAAGCAACAGCAAAAATCTGGAAAACTAGAGTAGCTCTGATCGTAAAAATTCGTTTATTTATCTTTATAAAGGAGAAAGTTGTGGAATTGGGGAATCATATGCTGTTATGCGCTTTAAATTATGTATTGATTTTGTGGTGTGGTGGGCGTGCTGTTGTCTTTTGCAACGCGAGCTTTTAAACTTTCGTTTAATAGAATTTATAGAGAAATGGATTTGGAGCCATATTTCTTTTAAGATTTTAGGTTTGTCTTAATACATAAAAGTGCAATAGTGAATGCTTTTGGAAAAGTTCTTTCAGATATTGAATTGCGAATGAAACTAATAGATAACGTTATCTTTTGAAGTTGTACCAAAATATTCTCGTAAGTCCACATGGACTTCTCTTGCAAAGTGAGCTTTAAAGCTTATTGTTTTAAGTTGTAGAATTTATATGAAAGGAAATTTCAGTAGTATTTTATATGAATTTTAAATTGATCTGTATGCATAGACGTTTATTTCGAAGGAGTAGGATAGTCTATTTTCTTTTTTAATTTATTGAATTAGAGTATGGTTCTCCACTTGAAACCGTAGGTCCCAGTCTAATATGACTCTAGAGCGTTGTACATAGAGCTGGCACCCTACCCAGTAAAAAGGCTACATTTCCTGTCTTGAAATTGGCCTGTTTTGGCTTTGGTCCACCATGGGGCTGTTGCATCAAAGAATAAGAAGAAAAAGAGTATGTTTCAAGTCGAGAGCAAAAGGATTCGATAAGAAACAATGCATAAATATTGAGCTCTAATGCAATTTATTTTTTTTTACTTATATGGGTTAATGTTTAACAAATAATTGATATTTTCATTCTTATTGCGAATAAAAGTAAGAAAACAAAGAGATAAAATTCCCTTATAGGTAAGCAGGAAAAACATCATTTGTGTGAAAAAAGATTTATAAAATCTAAATTTAATCATTAAAAAAATCCTTTTTTTTTCTTGGATAATTTGGAAAAAGACATCACTTTACATAAATTATTCTTTTAATACAAGTATCACTACTAAATAAAAACAACGAAGTGAAATTTGGGAGTTTTTAAGTTTATACAGAAGACCATTTTAACATAGAAATATTTCTTAGCAGTTGTTGTACATTTGTTTTTGACGTTTACATTCATTGTTTTTATCATTTACAACATAACTTTTGCAAATAAAAATTCTATGAAAATGAGCATAGACATTTTTTTTTCAATTTTAATTTCCAATATAAGACTTTAGTAATTAATTGCTTCCATTAGATGTAGAACAAAATTAGCACCCTGCTGCACATAAAAAGGACAATATAACTGCGCTTCAAATATATTGATTGAGATATGCTGAATTTCGCAGTTGATAATGATCGTTTTAGAATTAATACTGCACAAAATGTGTAAGACAAATATTTTAATTCATTTTGTAAATTAAGTTATGAAATAAAAAATGCAAATCAGTAAAGAACAGTTTCTGAATTGTAAAGTTTGCAAATGAATTGCAGATATGTCACAAGATTAGTTAAAAGTAAAAAAAAAAAAATGTAATTTAATTGCTAAAGAAGCCTTTTTGGTTTTAAAATGCCCATTGAATGTTAGTCATGTACGTCAAAATTTCCTCTTTTTTATTGCCCAAAATAACTCTATATAGCCTGTTTTCAAAAATGTTAGCGATCTTTTTCTATTAATTATATTTCTCATGGCCTAAATAGTCCTAATACTTTACTTATAATTGAGTCCTAGACACCTATACTTATATTACAGGCGCCTTGCATATATATATATATATAAAGTCCAACACTAAGTAGGACAAAAGATAACAAACAGTTGTCATTTCTAATTGTTTTTAAAACCAACATAGATGAAACTTTTGTTTTGAAGTAAAACAGAAAGAAGAAAAAAATGCCAATTCTGTATCGAAGAAAACTCTATTAGATATAAAATTTTAACTTTTAACTTTTATTGAAAAGCAGAGACTGCTCTCATTGCATGTATTAATTATTCACAAAAACTCAAATTACCTACTTAATTACTTACAAAAACTTAAAAAAAACCTAAATTACCTATTTTACTACGTTGCATGGTAAAAGTTTACCTTTACCAAGCAACTTTTTAAATTTGAAATTGACATACGAGGAGGTACACAAGGAAAGCAGAGTTTGTGCACGTCTGAAATAGTAAAGCATAATTTTATATTCGTGTTTTGAGGTCAAATATGTAAAAAAAATAAACAAATTCATTTTTGAATATAAGTACAGTCGTATTTTAGTATAGGGTAAATATTTATCAAATTAATTATTGCATGAAGGCATATATAAGTTTTGTACATGATCTATTAAGATCTGGTATTTAACAATCCGGAAACAACCTTTCATCTAGAAGAGCTCAGTTTGAAATCCGTTGTTGATCAAACCTAAAGTTAACCCTGTTTATACTTTAGGAATGATAGGATAAAATAGTAAGGCAGAAACCAAGTTCATTAGATTCAAGGAGAAAGTATGAAGAACCACAAACTTTCTGTTCTCATTTCGAATTGTGATAACACGAGGATTCAAGTTCGATCCACTGAAGTAACAGAATCATTATTAAGAATTTACAAACGTCTATGTATCACATATTGATGTTTAGAAATATAAAATCCCACATTGAAAAAAAATTATTTACCTTTTCCTCTTTTCTATTTTGAAATCAAATTTGGCGATAAAAATAGTGGGAAATTTTAATGTATGTCATAGTACTTAAAACATTTATTATAGTCCAAAAATCAATTTCTATGTAAACCGATGATCCTATTTCCTCCTATTAAACTATCCATTACATATTATGTCATCCTTTTTTAAAAACCACTAAAAATGTCATGCTCACTCACACAGAACACTTGGCTCTCTCCGATATAACCAATAACCTCATATATCAAATCACATAATTCCATATCTTTTTTTTTCATTTCCTCTCCAGTCAATCTAAAAACCGTTCCATCGTACAAAGAAAGCTTCCTTTTTTATTGTCGTTGATGGCCTTCAAAAAGAGTTTCCTTTTCCCTGGAATTCAGTCTTGAGACAGCAACTGCAACTGTCACGCAAGGAGGCAGATATAAAGAACTTGGAACTAATTTGGAAACTTTTCTTGAAGAGGTGGAACAGTGTTGATGTCACAATCTATCAAATTCAAAGCGGAAACGTGACTGGCTTTGTATCGCTGAGGATTTTCATTCCCTTAAAAAGATCAAAGTTATGGAAAGAGAGAAAGTGTTTCCGTTGTTTGGAAAAGTGCGATAAGATGCTAAAAATGTTTGTTATAAAAGCGTAAAAGTTTATATTAAACAAAATTAAGGATGGTATTCTAAAAATAATCATCCATAAAACGTTATGTATTATTCTGGTCAAATTCCAGGCAATTTAATCCAATGGAATTCATTAAATATATATCTTAAGTGCATAACTGAAAGGCCTTCTACATTACAGCCATATGTTTTCACTGCAGATTGATGTCACAATTTATCAAATTCAAAGCGGAAACTTGACTGCCTTTATATCGCTGAAAATTTTTATTTCTTTAAAAATGGAAATAGTTATGTAAAGAGAGACAGTGTTTCCGTTGTTTGTAAAAGTACGATAAAATGCTAAAAATGCTTGCTGTAAAAGCTTAAAAGTTTATATTAAACGGAAAATTTAAGGATGATATTGTAAAAGTAATCCTTCATAATAAATTATGTGTTATTCTGGTCAAATTCATTTCTGTTTAATACAATGGAATTTACCAAATATATATCTTAAGTGCAGAGCTGAAAGGCCTTCTACATTGCAGTTATATTTTTTCACTGCATATTGATGTCCCAATCTATCAAATTTAAAGCGGAAACGTGACTGTTTTTGAATCACTGAGGATTTTTATTCCCTTAAGAAGATCAAAGTTATGAACTTCTCCAAGGACAAATGTCATCTGAAGAAGTTCTTTAATGTCTGACCTGGAGATTTATCCTGTCTTTTCTCCACACTGAACGAAAGCTATGCTTAAAATTTTGTTGGGTTTCAAACCAAGCTACATTTGTTTGACTACGTTAATATTCCTAACCATTAAGCCATTACAGCTACCCCATAACAATAAATGTCGTCAAATCTTTACAGAGAATTAATAAAGTTCTGCAGATTTAATTAGGTTGTTGTTTTTAAATAATTATTTGATTAGAGGTTTAAGTCTGTGGAGTGGAAAATATGGATTGTTAAGAAGGATTCACTAAGGGGACCGGTTATACACACATTATCAACGCAATTTGGAATCAACCATCCCCGTGGATCATATTTGTAGGGTTCGCATCTTCCCAATATAGAGATTTTCATCAGATTTACCGTGGCAATACACCTGAGAATTTGATTTGAATCTCTTATAGAGTTTTAAACTGAGCACCTTCAGTTTGTAAATGTAACCGTTAAACCGCGATAGGCCTGGAGAATACTGGAATCCACCCGATAATATTATCTGTTGTACAATGCGACTGTGTTTGCGTTCACCGTAGGCTATAGAATTACCGTAGATTTACCGATTTAAACCTATAGTTACCCATGTTTATACATTAGAGATGATGGGATAAATATGTAAGGCGGAAAAAATTCCATTGGATTCAAAAAGAAAATATGAAAACCAGCAACTAACTGTATTCGTTCCGAATTGGTTGAACTTGAATCCTCGTGCCACTACAACTCCCAATATACCTGGGGTTCACCAAAGGATGTAGATTTACAGCTGCTTTTTAAAAAAGAATAGTAGTGTAATCAAACACGATATTCATACAGAGTGCAGCGGTTTCTTGCTCTTACAATTATAGAGAGATATATATATTATCTCTACAATTGTAAGAACAAGAAGCCGCTGCACTCTGTATTTAAAATAATTTATAAGAATTATTCTTACAATAAGAATTTTATACTTATTCTTAAATGAATATCATTTACATTTTTTATCATCTTAAAAATAAGTGTTATATCTTTTTGTGGGTCAATTACACATCACACCAAATCAATGAACGTTTGCAAAACAAATTCTAATGGAAGGTGTTAGGTATTAAAGAATATTTAGAAAAAAAACCATTCAAATATTTTCTGATAATAATTTTAAAAAATAGCAAAATATATATTTTCAATATTTACTTAGGTATTCCTAAAATGGAAAGATTTATGTGAATGCAAGTATTTTTATTTAATGCTGCATGGATTTTTCTTTATATATATATATATATATATATATATAAATTGGCAACAATAAAAAACTTTTTTAGGTTTTTTATCCTAATGATATCAACTAGTCTTGTTTTTTATTTAGAGAAAATTTTTTAACAGTTTTTAATAAATTTCTCCATGACCAAATAATTTCAGTCATTTAAAATTACTAGTAATATTTGTTTTCTTACAAAAAAAGTTTCTTGAAATTATGGCAATGGTATAATTATTGCTCTTTTTAACGTCTTCGTCAATAATTCTTTTATGAGAAAATCGATTGACAAATTAATTAAAGTATTGATTTTTTTTCTGCAAATGTTTTGGGAGTGAAATAAAATTAATTTTTGAAAACGTTTCTGGGAAAAAAAGTAATTGTTTTACACACGAAGCATAATAAAATTATTTGTAATATTTTTTTTATTCAAAAAAAAATTCCGATTCCAGATTCTATTTTTAATTTTGACTTCTATTAGTATGTATTTCGAAAAATAAAACATAAAAGGATGAACAATTTGTAAGTTTTTGACAACTAATTTCATCTTACAACAGTGTTGTTGCTGAAATCAGTGAAGCATATAACGTGGATGAATTTATTTTATCACGAGTGTGTTTTTAAAAGCTGCGTGGATTACATTTTTAACAACAGTGTTGAAATTTTGTTAAAATCTTTCCAAAATTTTATAAATATTACAATCTTTTTTAAGATTGTAAATATTTTTAATTTTTAAATCATAACAATAACTGTCATTTAATTTAAAGTAAGTTATGCATTTTATACTCATCTTTTTTTTCAATTTTTTTAATGAATGTCGTGTTGATGCAGAAGGCATTATACCTATTAATGTAATTTGTAGATAAAACCAAATGCACACTCTTGGCGATATTTTTGGCTCTTTCGGTAGTTTTTAGATGAGTTTCCTGTCATTCCCTCGGAACTACAATTTCAAACTGTTAGATTTCGTTATTTATTCACCAAGAAACCTCGGCATCAAATGTATGAATTAAATCATATTTGGCAAAAATGCAAAAAATGCAACTCAGGACTCCTTGGGCACATTTTAAAAATAGACAAATTTGTCTTATTTATGCATTAGACAAATACTTTTCAATTTCATAATGCACTTAATGATATATTTTATTCGATACATTATCTCTCAAAATATTTTATATTTTATTTGCTACATTATCTCCCAAAATATTTTATATTTTATTTGCTACATTATCTCTCAAAATATTTTATATTTTATTTGCTGCATTATCTCTCAAAATATTTTATATTTTATTTGATACATTATCTCTCAAATTTTGTGTATGCCTTGAGCTGCATTCCAACTCAATTTGTGTTGATTCTAATCTATAAAATAATTTTTGAAAGTCGAACAAATATTTTGTGTTCTCTTTATTGAAACACTACAATCGCCAAATTTACTTGGGATGAATTGTTTATGATTGACCTTGGTTAGGATGGTAAGATATTTTATTTTTGGTAATTGAGTGATAGATTGCGACAAACGTTGGCGATTAATCGCAGGCTGCATAATAATAAGAGCGTAACAAAAATTTTTCATTATTATTTCATATATTTTCAATATCAATCCATAATGGAATTACTGGTCTAAAAATGACTTATATACTTTTCTAAGAATATTATAATTTTTCATAAGATTTAACTTTAAGAATTATAATGATAACAATTTAACTTTTCCTTATTAATTCATTTTCAATATATAAATCGGTACTTACGTATTAACGGTACCTTGGCGACAGACTTGGCGGTTTTTAAGTGTCGCCAATCTTTATTATTTGGAATAAAAATATTTTGAAAGCGTTTTGATTTTAAATGAAGTGTTTCATATATATTTTATTATTTGGAACAAAAATTTTAAGTGTAGATTGGCGCCAAATCTGTAGCTGCGGTTGTCGCGTGTGCTCTTCATTGGCGCAACTGTCGCCAAGGTACCGTTAATACGTAAGTACCTATAAATCTTTCGGGATTCATTTAATCAGTATATATCTAATATTGCTGATATCTAAAGATCTGCTGGTGAAAAATTTAAATATTTATATCATAACATATAATGTTGACCATGCTTTGGAGTCACATTTTTCTAAGAAAATCACAAATCGAATAAAATGAATAAGCATAAGTATAATAAAACGGATTTTCAAATATGGACAACTAAATTATTTAATACGAAGACAATTTTTAAAACAAAAATTTTCTTGATTTTTCCGTGCCATTACATAGATAGAAACATATAAAATTTAATTTATAACTAAAAGAAACTTTCTTAAGCATTACATGTTAAAATATTGGCCAAATCGCAAAATAGAGTTCGTTGGGATTTGGCGACTTTTTTGACGCCCCAACTGGGCGATAATTGTTAAATGCGGTTAACCTGGTTTCTTGTATTGTTTGCAATTCACTACATTTACAATCGCAACCCTTTATTTAGTACTTTTTTTATTTCAAATGACATCTAAAATTCTTAAGAATGTTTTAATGTTTTCATTTAATTAATGTTTTCATTTCTAATGTATTTATTTTAAATTCTTTAATTTATTTTTATTTTTCATTAATACATTGACTGTCCGCGGGGAAACGTGTTACGGACTCCTAATTGTACTTGAGTAACTTAACTTAACTTACTTCTTTCTTTTATCTTTTAACTTAATAACGTAAATTTTCTTTTTTTTATCTAAATACACGATATAATTTCAATAATGTAAATTTAACTATTTTAATGATTATGTGGAGGTTTCCGGGGTATATTCACCCCATTGGTACTTCGCAAGAGGTACTTACGTTTCCGTTTTTACTTAGTACACTTTGGCGAAAAGAGAATTTGACGCCAAATCCCAACGGCCCCTAATCTGCGATTTTACCAAAATATTTATTGAAACTTGCCAATATTAGCAACAAAGAATAAAATATTTTCGCAATTTCGTCACAGTGACGTCTTACACCAATTATTTCAATGAATCTAATTTGCGATTCGTTTAATAAACGCATATGCCATATAACTTACTGTTAAAAAAAGCTTTTTAATATGATATAGTACATAGATGGGTAAAACTGCAAATTAGGGGCTGTTGGAACTTGGCGTCAAAAACTCTTTTCGCCAAAGTGCGCCAAGTAACGGGTTGTTATTGTAAGTGTAGGAAATTGCAAACAGTGCAGCAATTTATCGCCATGTTGGAGTCAAGAAAATAATCGCCAAATCCCAATGGCTTTTTTATTTCTGTTTGTCCGTAGAAGAAATTAGCAGTAACAACTCATTCATGAAAATTAAGATATTTCTAAGACATTAAGACATATAATTTATTATCTTGTAAGTGCATTGAATCTCTATATGAAGTTAGGACACTTTTTCAACAACGGAATACAAGGCAAAATATTTGCAACTGCCAATATTTAAACATCATGGATCTTGACATGAAGATTTTGCCTAACATTTGGTGTAAAATGGCGCCCTGCTATGGGAAAAATGCAAATAACATACTCTGAATATTTAAAATATTAATTTCAAAATATGGATGCTAATTATGACGATATACAAACAAATTAAACGGATTTATTAATTTCTGCTTTCATAAAATAGAAAATAGCTTTTATAAAGAATTTTCTCTTGATTAATATGAAACATCTTAAGGGAAATTAATGTTATTTTCTTATTATTATCATAAACACTACCAAGTCGATCGTCAAAAGTTCTTTTCTTAATGAGCAGATGTTAAGTGACTGTCATTAGGACTGTCGAACATCTGATGACATGTTATTTATTGAGTTATCTTAACATAATGAAATTAAAAATAAATTAAGAGATTTCAATCTAATTTGGATTTGAGATTTGTTCGAATAAACAATAAATTCTATCTTATTAATACACTGAAGTGACAAAAGTCATGGGATACCTCTTAATATCGTGTCGGCCCTCCTTTCGCCCGGCGAAGTGCAGCAACTCGACGTGGCATGGACTCAACAAGTCGTTGGAAGTCTTCTGCAGGAATATTGAGCCTTGCTGTCTCGATAGACGTCCATAATTGTGAAAGCGTTGATGGTGCAGGATTTTGGGCACGAACAGACCTCTCGATGACGTCCCATAAATGCTCGATGGGATTCATGTCGGGCGATCTAGGTGGCCAGATCATTCGTTGGAATTGTCCAGAATGTTCTTCAAACCAATCGCGAACAGTTGTGGCCCGGTGACATGGCGCATTGTCATCCATAAAAATCCCATCGTTGTTTGGGTACATGAAGACCATGAATGGCTGCAAGTGATCTCCAAGTAGCTGAACATAAGCATTTCCAGTCAATGTTCGGTCCAGTCGTACCAGAGGACCAAGTCCATGCCATGAAAAAACAGCCCACACCATTACGGAGCCACCACCAGCTTGAACAGTGCCTTGCTGACAGTTTGGGTCCATGGCTTCGTGGGGTCTGCGCCACACTCGAACCCTACCATCAGCTCTTACCAACTGAAATCGTGACTCATCGGACCAGGCCACGGTTTTCCATTCATCTAGGGACCAACCGATATGCTCACGTGCCCACGAGAGTCGCTGCAAGCGATGTCGTTCTGTCAGTAAAGGCACTCGAGTCGGTCTTCTGCTGGAATAGCCCAAGAAAGCCAAATTTCTCCGCACAGTACTAACAGACAAGTCCCTTGTACGTCCCACATTGATTTCTGCGGTTATTTGACGCAGTGTTGCTTGTCTGTTAGAATTTACGACTCTTGCAGACGTCGCCGGTCTCGGTCGTTAAGTGCAGGCGGTCGACCACTGCGCTGTCCATGGTGGGATGTTATGCCTGAAATTTCATACTCTCGGCACACTCTTGACACAGTGGATCTGGGAATGTTGAATTCCCTAACGATTTCCGAAATGGCATGACCCATGCGTCTAGCTCCAACTAACATTCCGCGTTCAAAGTCTGTTAATTCCCGTCGTGCGGTCATCATCACGTCAAAACCTCTTCACATGAATAACTTGAACGGAAATGAAAGCTCTGCGAAAGCACTGCGCATTTATACCTGTTCTACGCGATGCTACTGCCATCTGAAAATTTGCATATTGCTATCCCATGACTTTTGTCACTTCAGTGTATAATGAATACTTTGCTGTTGTAACATGAATGTTCTGTTCATTTCTATATTTAATTATCCTTTGCAAAAATATTTTGAAAGGCAAACTAACACAGGAATTTAAAATATGCTGTATCTATTTTTAAAGAATTTCGTTAAAAAGTTATTTTTCAAAGCATTGATTTCGTAAGCAATTCATAATAAAAATACATAAATTCACCACCAACTTTAAAAAAGCTTCTATTTTACTAATCCTCTTTCCCTTCTGCGAATGTTAAAAAAAACGCCAATCTAGATTTTAATAAATTTCAGAACTGATTGTACAAACTGATTCTAAATTTATCTCTACAGATGCTCAATAGTTCAGAAAATGAAGATGCCTTAACGAACGAGACCATTTTAAGTCAGGCCAAAGACCTACTGGACAGGTTGATTGTTGCTGTGGACATTCTTGCAGACGGCACAGCAAACGCAAACTGCAGCAACCTTGAGGATGTTCTTTCCCAATTCGACGAGGCCCTGTTGGATTCGGAGGGCAATTCTTTCTCAGATGCCCATCCAACCACTGGTCAGGGCCGATCTTTAGATTCCTTACTCAAGAACGAAGAGCCCAGACCACAACTGGATGTCGTGCAAATTGATTCGGCGTGGGATGTTCCACCATTCAACTACCAGACGATTGATGATATTGAAAGAGTTGAAAGTTCACAGCAACAGGTAAATCCTTACTTGAACATTTTAAAAAATTAGGAAATGTAACAAGCTTATATGATAATTCATTTAGTAAGATCTGCCTTAACATTTAAAACATTTACCTTAATTGTTATTTTAACGTTTTAAAAAATGTGCTAATGAAACAACCCTATCTGATAAACCATTTAGTAAGACCTGCAGGAAGTATGTACATATAATTAATGGGTGAAAGGTAGGAGACACACATTTAACAATGATGAATTTCCTAAACGTTGATTGCAAAAGTAATTAATGACATGGAATCTATAGTACAACATGGTCAGCAAGCATTTATGGGTTTCTAAAACCCCGAATGAAAATATTTGAAATTAAACATTAGGGAGCACGTTGGGGTGGGGAATATTTAGAAATAATTGCAACTCACAGTCAGTCTATTGTATTTTCATCATTGGGTATCATTCATTGACAATCCATTTTAAATTTCACTGCATCAATATTGGCTCAAGGATATTTCGAGAGAAGAGGCCATGAATTCAATTCTCTTTTACTTACATAGAGAAATTAGAAATGATATGCTCTCGATGGCATGTAGTAGAAATGATATTTCATATTTCTTCCCTCTCGTTGCAGTTGGAATTCAGAAAAAGAAAGCCCCTTTATCTCCCTCTGTGAATCTAAAATCTTTTGAAGCAGGATACAAAACCCAGCCCAAATTTTCCTTTGCGAATGCGTTACAAACATCCACTCCCAGCGTACATTTTAAAAAATGAGGATTTGTTGATAATTTTCCTAGATAAACAGGATAAAGGAACATTCGTTTTAAGCACATAACCTTTTATACTCAATAGAGGAATGGGAATCATCATCATGTCATCAGCATTTTAAGCTTTTAACTTTTTTTATAATTCTTAAAATAAAAACTGTATCATCTTTAAAAAAAAGCGCAATAGCAATATGTATGAATTGTTGAAAATGGAAATTACTGAACTATTAAGTTATTAAAAATTTCTTTAATAAATATAAATCACACATTAAAATTTAAGTTTTATTTAAATCTGTAACGATATTCAAGTTATTTTTGAATGTAACATTTTAAAACTTCAAATTTAGAGTATTATTCATGTAATTTAGAAAAAATATCTTCATAAATGTAAGTTATTGAATTCCAAAGTCATTAATTTGTTAAATCAACAATAAATATTGGAAACAGTGCAACATCAAAAGTTAATACAATTAATTATACTTTCTTATAAGCGTAATTATGAATTAGTCAAATGTTGATTGAATGGTTAATTTTTTATACAGAGAAATATTAAATAGATTAGCTAAATGCCATTGTTTCCAATGGCCATATTGGTTATTTAAAAGTACTGAATTTGTTGTTATTGGAATATAATTTTCTAATTTTGTTTAAAAAAGCTGTCATTCCTTTATGAATTACAAAAATAAATAAACTACAAGATTTTAATTACTTTTAGTTACTATAAGATTGCTATAGAATCTAATGCCTTAAAATGAGTTTTCCTTAAT
The DNA here is from genome assembly GCA_021605075.1 of Caerostris darwini. Classification (NCBI taxonomy): domain Eukaryota; kingdom Metazoa; phylum Arthropoda; class Arachnida; order Araneae; family Araneidae; genus Caerostris; species Caerostris darwini. The sequence goes on along the minus strand of BPLQ01012579.1, from coordinate 68,707 downwards.
ACGACACAAAGGTGAAAACTAGAGAATCAATGTATTAATACTTCTTTTCATAAAAATGTTTATAAATAAACAAATATTTTCTATCTTCACTAATTAATCAAAATAAAACACTATATCTTTCCATATGACAAGTTTCGATAAACAAATTTTAACATAATAAATGAAAGTCAAATGCATCATTTTGCCTGAAGGCCTCTTAAAATGCAAAACTATTACATAAGCGGGATTTCTTGAAATTTAGGTGACATACAATCAATATTAATGTTTCACCAAAAGGTTGTCAAATTCTTTAAAATACCTGCACTAGACGGAAATTTCCTAAAAGCTCCAACTGCATGTTTGCATTCTTCAGGCGTTTTCAGATTCAAAGATGTATCTAAGAAAGCAAACAAATTCAGCTGCGAGTTTTGAGAAGATAAATCGTGCTTCTGTCCCGTAAATCTGTGTTTCGTATTGTCACGGATGAAAATAACCTTTTAGCCTTTCATGTCAGGAAAATATAGATCTAAATATTTGCAAAAATATCCAGTAAAATATTCGCAGAAATGTCGAGAAATTGTTTGAATTTATCAGCAAATCTGCTGTACATTACACAAAGTTGTCCCATAAAATATATATTGCAGAATTGAGTTTAAATGTATAAATAACAGTTTTACTTTTTTAACAATTGGTATCATTGTTTATGGTGTAAAATATTTACTATTTTTGATTTAGTGTCAAAAAGCTGCTAGTCAGAAGTATGCTAGTCGATTTATGTTTAGATAATCGATTTGTTGAGTATTTGACGCGTAACTTAACTATGTGGAATAATATAGTTATTAATATGTGGAATATTATATTTTAGTTAATGTGATATAAGTAAACTTAAGTTAAATATGTAATAACTAACTAACTAAAATATGTGGAATAATTTTTGTACATATAAGTAAAATAGGTAAATAGGTTAGAGAGGTGAAACTGCAATTTTTAGGCTAGATATTTAGTTTTAAATTAGATTTTAGTTAGACTTAGGCTAGATTCTAGTTACTATTTTACTAAAAAATCTGTTCATTAAAATTAGAATATAATCTATGCATAAAATTAGTTTTGCTGTAATAAGGCACAAAGACGAAAAACTTGAGAATCAATGCATTAATACTTCTTTTCATAAAAATGTTTATAAATAAGCAAACATTTTCTATCTCCACTAATTAATCAAAATAAAATATTTCACCATTCCATCTGAAAAGTTTAGATAAATAAATTTTAACATGATAAATGAATGTCTTAAAAACACCATTTTGCCTGAAGGCCTCTTAAAATGCAAAACTATTACATAAACGGGATTTCTTGAAATTTAGGTGACATACAATCAATATTAATCTATCTCCGAAAGGTTGTCAAATTCTTTAAAATACCTGCACTAGATGGAAATTTCCTGAAAGCTCCAACTGTATGTTTACATTCTACAGGCGTTTTCAGATTCAAAGATGTATCTAAGAAAGCAAACAAATTCAGCTGCGAGTTTTGAGAAGATAAATCGTGCTTCTGTCCCGTAAATCTGTGTTTCGTATTGTCACGGATGAAAATAACCTTTTAGCCTTTCATGTCAGGAAAATATAGATCTAAATATTTGCAAAAATATCCAGTAAAATATTTGCAGAACTGTCAAGAAATTATTTTATTTTATGAATAAATCTGCTATACATCACGCAAAGCTACCCTATTGCATATATTTTACAAAATTGAGTTTAAGTGTTTAAATAATTGTTTTCCTTTTTTATATAGTTGCTGACACTTTATTGTTTGAAATATTTACTATTTTTGATTTAGTGTAAAAAAGCTGCTATTCTGAAATATGCTAGTCGATATATCGACTAGCATATGTCGATGTTATTAAAATATCGTCGATTTGTTGAGAATTTGATCAGTAACTGAACTATGTGGAATAATATAGTTAAATTAATATGTGGAATAATAGGAAAACTTAAACTAAGGAAGCTTAACTTAAATATGTAATAACTAATTAAAATATGTGGAATAATTTATGTACATATAAGTAAAATAAGGAAATAGGTTAGATGGGTAAAACTGAGGTTTTTAGGCTAGATATTTAGTTTTAGATTTGATTTTAGTTAGATTTCGCTGGATTCTTTTTACTATTTAACTAAAAAATTTATTTTAAAAGCGTAATCCCTTATCATATAAAATTTATCCATTACACAATATATAAATCTTATTTATACTTCTAAAGTAAAATGTTTTGCTTAAAAACTTACCATGAAATTTCTTTTTTTGCCAAAGCAATGCTTAATTATCCACTATCATCAAAACAACTAGACACTAAAGACTAATGATTTTGATAAATCGTAGTATTCTAGATAGACTATTTTTATTGAGACGAATTGGTTCAGTTGTCATGTGCTTCGTTCTTGTAACGGAAAGTTTGTAGATTCGGCCTGACCTGATCCTTTAATCAACATTTCCAGCAATTGCTACCCTATTCCTGAGTTTTCCTTTCATAATTGTACATAATTTTTAATTTAAATTCTTTTAAATTTTAACTTTTTATTTTACTTTTATTTGTTTTTTAGTATTTTTTAATTTTTAGCGTACCATTGTTAAATTTTTTAGAAACTTTATTTTTACCATATACTAACATTAAGCAGCGTATTAATAATCGTAAATTTTATCTATGAATGAAGATAAGGAGGTTAAGGGGTCTATCCTCATTGGCACTCCGTAATCGGTAAGCCAGTTGCTACTATTTTTATTCAATTCCTACTATTAGCTCACAATCTCCCTATATACATCTTGTTCAAATTTTCAATCGTTAATAAAACACTTTTTATTCATCCACTCAAGTTCAAATACATTTTTTTGAACTTGTAATGGATGACACTTGATGTTAATATAATTTTTTCAAATATTAATTCAGTAAGTAAATTTAATTAATTAATTTTAGTTTCTTTTAGATTTAAGTTGCATGCATCTACTAATAGATGGCGCCAGAAGAAACTTTATTTATAAAGGACCTTTAGCAATATAGTGAAAAAAAAAGTAGGAATTGACTTAAAAATTTTTTTTTTATATTACTTATTATAAAACATAATTGCAAACGAAAGAAAATGTTGAAAACAGTTCGAATCTTGCATTATATTTTCTTACACTATGTACAATTAAAAATGGATGACATAAAAAAATTAAACTCCATTTTGCAGACAACACCTAGACGCGCCCGCAGTGTGACCTTCGATGACATTGTCAGAGGTTTACTTCAATTGCCACCTGCAGCCGATGATCTGAACATGGATTTCCAGATGGCAAGGGACGAAGACGATCACATCAATAACAACATTGTGGACGACAATGATGAAGAGGCACTTATTATCGTCGACGAACCCTTGATGTCCGACGACGCGGGAGACGGGGACGAGATCATGGAGGACATGGATGATTTCGCGTTCCTGGAGAGGATGATGATTTACTTCGGGGAAGCTGATTTGATCGTGGAGGAAGAACAGCAAGGCAGTGGAGATCATATATCGGACGCACCACTAGATTGAAATGTTTTGTGCCCAAGACATGCTAGGATAGATCTCTGTAAATTACACATGTACTGATTGAAATTAAAGTTATTTTAATCGGATTGGTTCAGTTATTTTGTGTTTGAAAAGTTAATCCATTGATTGTATCGCTGTTAGATATTTTGAGAACTTGTTTGGATTTTCAACTCAGTTTAAGGACTATTTTCTAAATTAATTTTATGGTCAAAACGAAGCAAAATCTAAACAAAGCGTTTATTTAAATTAAGCAAGGCAGAAAATAGGAAAAACTAATTTCTATTCATGTTGTACTTTACAGTTTAATGTACGCCACTACAAATTACGCCAATATGAAGTTCAAATGTCGTCCTATTCCTCAATCTAAACACTGCTGAAATCGATCTATGAAACTTCACAGAAGGTTTCGCAGCTTTTCTCTCGGTATAATATTTCTAATTTTTATAAAATTTATATAACTAGTTCCCTGGCACTACAGTACATCGTGGGCCAATTCCGCCTGCCTATTGGCAGATTTCGAGACAGGAAATGATTTCTTTCTGCAGGATAGGGTTGTCAGCCCTACGCCCAACAGTCATATCAGACAGGGACTCATGTTGTAAAGTGGATTCCGAACCATTACAAATCGGGACTCAAAAACAAAACTTTAGGCATCGAGCGCCATCAATATATATATAATTTCAATTATATTTAAAATAATTTAAAGTGTATAAAATTATATTTGAAAACAAAAATAAATCAATTAAATAATCGAATTATTTTTTTTACTTATTATGCAAAAAATATCACATTGAAGAAGTTATTTTTTCTCTTTTATTGTATTAGTTTTTAATTTAAAAGTTAATAGATTATAAAATAGAAAAGGAAATCTCATTATCTTCATAGTAATAATGGGAAAGTAAAAAAAAAAAAAATAAATAAATAAAAGCTATAAAAATGATAAAAAGTCGATTTTTCCAAAGATTAAGACAAAACATAATTTTAAATGTCAGAGTATCGATTAAGTCAGATAAACGCTGGTGAAAATCGATTAAAGATGAGAATGAAAGAGGAAAAACTAATTTTGGAAACAATTAAGTTAAGGCAACGCGAATTTAAACATCAAAAAGTCATAACCAATTAGTTATTTCTATTCCGTATATTACATTTAATATTAATCCATTAATATTAAATCTAATTAAATAAAGTGCCATTAATCGTAAAATTTAAAATTAGGGATTCTCAAAATACATAATTTCAATATATTTTATTCAAGGAATTTCATATTATTTATGTTATTGAATTGTTTTTTCTTCTGGATTCGAATCTCAATCAGTAGAACAATAAAAAAGTATTGTAATTTTAAATGGATTTTCACAGATTTAACTTTAATTGAATGTGAAAGATTTGTACCCCTCATATTTATTGGCCTAATATATACTAATTCGTGCATCATATAAAAGATGCAATCAATTTTATGACTTATCAGAAGTTTAATATGGTAATATATGGCATGACATCAAATGAGCTACGAGTAACCAAAGGACATTAATTGATTGATTGTTAGTTAATCAAGACTTTCTTTTTAATTTCTATCTCTTCGATTTTTTTTTACCTAGTCCTATAATGTGCTCAATGATTGTCATCTTTTATCATATGTTGCATTAATCCTCATACGTCTTAACTTAATGAGTAGGAATTCGCGCATCATAGAAAAACTGCAATCAATTTATAACTTATCGGAAGCTTATTATGGTGATGGTATCAAGTAGGCTATGAGTGACCAAAGGACATTAATTGACTGATTGTTAATTAATCAAGATTTTTTTTTATTTCTATTTCTTCTATTTTTTTTTTTTTTTTTGTCATGCCATTTTATGATGAGGGTACTCAATGATTCGGTCCCTTATCCTCCTTCATCATAACTTAGATTAACCCTCATGCATCTTGACTTAACTCGAAGGAATTCGGGCATCTTATAAAAGTAGCAATCAATATTATGACATCAGAAGCTTACTATGGCAATATACGGCATGATCACAAGTACGCTATGAGTAACTAAATGGCTTTAAGTGATTGATTGTTAGAAATAAAAGAAATATCTTGATTAACTACGCCTTCGATTTTTTTCACTTGATTTTATAATGTACTCAATGATTTGATCCATTATCATCATTTATAATAACTTACATCTGGACCTAATTTGTATAAATTCGTGCATCATATAAAAGCTGCAATCAATTTTATAACATATCAGAAGTTTAATATGGTAATATATGCAAGACATCAAGTGTATTATGAGTAATCAAAGGACTTTAATTGACAGATTGTTGATTGTTAGAAATAAAAGCATATCCTGATTAACTATCTCTTCGATTTTTTTTCACCTAATTTTGTAATGCAGTCAATGATTTGGTGCCTTATCATAATTAATCATAACTCACGAAATGCAAACGATATGTTTGCTTAACGATTTGTTAAAATTTTGGGAAATGCAAATCATTACCTCCATTACCAGTAGTTTGAACTTAACAAATGCAAACCAATCAGTCAAAAGTTTTCGATAATTACATTTTAATATGAAAACTTTTTTCCAAATTTTTTATTCCAAATTTATCAGAATTAAGAATTCTATTAGAAAAAGATTTTCATTTTATATATTTTATTTTTCAATGAAGATAATTATAAAAATGATTATGATTTGTTTGATATAAATGACTAATACGAATTAATAATTATACATCATAAGAAAAAAGAAACACCGATGCTGCTATGTACTGTACAGAAATGGTGAAGTTTCCTGTGAAATGTCGCCGAATTAAAATGTTTTGCTACCACTTCTATTACAAATGTAAAAAAGGCAAGCACTTAAGAAGGCGCGAATTCTATGGATTATAAAAAACGGCCACAGAATAAGTAAAGGAATGCCCTCGCATTCAGCTTGAAGGACACTTAAGGGATGTTCGAGAAGTTCTTTCAATTCCTTCGGCACTTTTTGGAAAGGTTAAACGAACCCAGAATAAGAAAATGGGGGAGGAGAACGTTTTCTTGAAGCACTCTTGCTGAAGTGCTGATTCAGACGGCATTCTTGAAAGGTTTGAGTCGCAATGCAATGGTCAGTTTAAGAAAATTTTTAAAAGATATCTGTATAATATATGTACTTTATCCAATGTTAAAGATTTACAAAAAAAGTAGTTGGACGTTTTTCCTGTTTTTAGTTAAGGGAAGAAAATGAGTGTCAAATCTGTTTTATATTTATGAGTCTTTTTTTATAAGGAAAAGGAGTCAAATTATGGAGGAAATAAGGAAATGAGTCAAATTATGAAGGAAATAAGGAAATGAGCAAATTTATAAGGAATTCTTTCCTTAAATATAAATTCCTAAATTAATTGATCTAGACTCAACTGATTTTTGCAAAGTATGTGAAGTGTAAACTATTAATCTCATACTTTTAGCTGCTTCAGGCTTCAGAAAAAGTATGACAAAGAACTGTCACCCCATAAAGAAAAATGACCACAAAATTTTGTCAACTTTTTAATGAGAAGTTTGCTTTTACAAATTTTTGGAAATTTGTCAGGCATTACTTTACTGTTTCTTAATTCTTTATATTCTGTATATATGTATAATCTCTACATATTACTAAAATATCACCCCAGACATACAGAAATAAGTGCAACTATATATAATGCAATACAACTACACTATATAACCACAGTATATAATACAGCTACATGTAATACAGAAAATAAAAGAGAAACAAATTTAAAAGAGAAAGAAAAATGATTTAAGAAACATTAAAGTAATGCCTGACAAATTTCGAAAAGGCTGTAAAAGCAGGCTTCATATTAACAAGTTGACAAAAGTTTGCTGTCATTTATCTTTATAGGGTGTCAGTTCTTTTTCATAAAATTTTTCTGAAGCTTGGAGTAGCGGAAAATATATGATTAACACTCCATATACTCCATATATTATCTAACACTCCATATACATTGTAAAAATCAGTTGAGCCTTCATAAGATCTGTTTCAGTAGGAGTTAAAATTAATTATTTTCATTTTTTGTATGGAATTATTTGTTTTTTAGCCACCTTGTACTTGTATTGGTAACGTAATATAAATCGTGGCTCCAGATGAATGTCTTAATTAGAAATAAAAAATTCTACAAAAATTATTTTAAATTATTTGAATGTGCCTGCTTTCTAAATGTAAAACATGCAGGCACATTTTTATTTAAGTTTTCTAAAATAAAAGTAATATTCTATTACTTTTGCGTAAAATTCTTTGGTACTACCAGAAGAACTTGCTAAGAACAATTATTTCTATTTGTAATTTAAAAGAAAATTCAACCATTTATAGCTTTTTGCAGTAAATTTATTTCCCTATTACCACCATACAAATGATGAGCAATATTGGCAGTATACCGAATTGAATCTTATGGGATGTCTGAGTATTATTGGGCACATAGCAAAATTATGAAAAATGAAGACATAGAAATAACATCCATTTACTAACTGCAAAAAATTAATTTATATCCCTCCGTAGTAAATCCAAGCTACACTCGACATCAAATGTGTATTAGCAAGAATCTGCGAGTTAAGGAATTATTAGAAGCTGTAAAGTGCCGATTTATTTCCGTAAATGAAACAAGACATTTGCTGGATACAAAATTTTACATAAAGCGACATCATAATAACATAATGATCTTAATATTTGTATATATATTTTTTATTTTATACAATTTTGTAATATTAGTTATAATGATTCTTTCTTTAACAAGATGTTCAATACTTTTTTGGACACCTTGAATTATGGCAGAATATTAATAAGTACTTATTAACCACTATCTACAGACATAATAAATAAACCCAAAACTTATTAGTCAACAGTGAATTCTTTCTCCACTTGTGCCAGCGCTTAATTTCATGATACTATAAACAGAACGAGATGGGGTTTGTGGAAACCAAATTGCAAGTCCCGTAACGGTAATTCTTTAATGGGTAAGGAAATGGCACTGCATACAGCGAAGGGCAAGACCTTTGTGCCTTGCTGCACGTCAGAGTCAATTCCAGCAGTCATTCCACCCTCTCTCTATTTTTCCCTTGCAAGTGAAGAGACCATTAAGGAAGAGAAAAGCCGAAAAACATTCCAGATGTCATTAGGGGAGGACGAGTTTCGAGACAACACAACTCCAGAGAAAACAAAGCCAGCCAAGATCTCTTCTTCGATTCTGCAGTAATAAGTTCCGTCGTTGAATCAATTTAACTCTGGGAGACTCGTACCCGTCGCACCCTTCTCCTCCTACTCCCTCTTTGGAATTTTATTATTCTGGGGTGAATGGATTCCTGAGAGTTTGCGTCTTTTCTATGAGATTCCTCCAGGACACAAAGGGATTGACATCTTCTTCTTCAGATAAAAGAGAGAGTGGAAGATATTGAGCGTGTTGTGGAACAATAAACAAAAGGTACTAGTAAAGGTTGCAAGTATTCTGCGAAGAGATTTTTTTTTTTTCGAATTTCAAAAGTCGCTTAGAAGTGTACACCAAAATAAAAAGATACAGAAATAATATGAATGAATAGGCTCAGTTAAAGCTCTTTAATGTCTCACTGAATTATAATTTGAATTGGCGGCAATTGAATTCGCTCAGTTGTAACTCTCTTAAGTCTCATTGGAATTAATTTCCGTACTTTTATTTATTTAATATATTATTTTTGGTTAATTATATTTAGGGCATTCCGTCCTGAAAAGACAGATTTTTAGCAGATTTAGCATTATCCAGGATGCACCACGGAAGAAATGCTATATGGCGTCCAAATTTTCCCACTATAATTTTTAACAAAAACATCAGCGATACCATTTAGGGGTTTACTTCCTAATTCATTCCCATCTAGAAGGAAAATCAGTAGCAGATTCAGAGTTGCCCAGAATGAATGCACCAAAGGAGAATTTCTCCATCTTGATCACATTTTGGCACCAAAACTTTAAAGAAATAACTCCAGGGATGTCATTTATAGCTGTACTCTCTTCTCGGGACTAAACAGATTTCCGACCCATTGATTTATTGTGTATATCCCTAGAAGGGACACATAAACTGTAAGTCTAGATCTACTTTACCTAATCTCCCTATGATACCACTACCAAACCACAAAAATGCAGCATTCAGTCACACACAACAAATTTAAAATATGAATTATCGGATCGTCGGTATATTCTAGATCTTTCTATCAGAACATTCCTATTATATAATAATACAGGGTGATTTTAATATAGATATATCGATATATGAGTCCCTGCTTATCATACAGTTCACAAATATAATAACATTTTGGTTTAAGGTATTTTGAGGTATGCACTCAAAAATCATAAAAACAACAACAATTCAATTCTAACAGTTACGCTTACTGTGACAAGATTTAGAAAATTTCAAAGGGCAATACCTATTTTTTTTTTATTGGAATGTGATTTTCATAGTGAAAAACTACAAATACCTCTGGGACAGTACCTACCACTAGAAATTGCCGGTGCTAGATAGAAGAAAAGAGAAAACGACTGTGGCGCTCACCAGAATACGACTTTCTTTTCTAATGATGTCACATTTCACATTGTGTCTACGGTACCGGATCTTACTCGAAAAGAGAAGAGGATACAGTGGGCAGATTTCTTTGCTCGGTATAAGACACCGTTGTGACATCGTCGCACTATATGAAAGAAAAATCATTGCGAAATGCACGCCGTTCGTCTTTCTTTCTTGTACTTTGAAAAACATACCACTTGATGGGAAACAACATTAGGAAATTGTAAAAATTTATTATCTATACGGGCAACCGCTTTGCCAGCAAGTAATAAATAAGGTTTACCGCAGAAGCATTGCATGTTTCCATTAGAGCCATTGCAGAAAACATGGGGTACGCCGAAGCCCATGTACGGTAAAAGCTTCATACGCAAATTTGAAGAAATTGGTTGCACATGCGATCGAAGTTGGCCTGGACAAGTTTCCGTTCCTGTCAAAGCAATTGCAAAAGACAATGAGATGATAAGCACAGCAAGTCTTGCAAATGCAAGTGGTGTTTAAAGCATTCTGCAGTTACCGAGTTCCATGATAAGCAAGATTCAGCTCTCTGTTCTTCTCATGTTTCCGTATCTATTCCAGCTTGTTCAGATGTTACAAGTGTTATATAACTAACTTCAGGTAGATTTCTTGAATAGCCAACGGCCGTACCATGCTGAATATACCGGTTCTCGCTAGATCACCGAAGTTAAGCATCATTGGGCGCGGTCAGTACTTGGGTGGGTGACCACCTGGGAACACTGCGTGCCGTTGGCAAATTTGGGACCTGAATGGCCGAGTGTCTAGCGCTCTGGCGCTCGGTGCCACAGGTTTCGGGATCGAATCCCGGCGGTGCCATGGATGTTTGTAGTGGTTCGGAATCCACTTTAAGCCGTAGGTCCCGGTCTTCTATGACTGTAAGAGCGTCACGGAGCAAAAGTCAGGCTTCTACCTACGGGTGCTCCATCACAACAGAAGCTGCTTCCTTCCCCTTCAATCATGAGTCCATATGGGCTCGTGGGCTTGGCCAGCCAAGTGGGATAAGAAACAACAAAACAACAACAGATTTCTTGAATGAATTCCTCATCAGATATGACGATGATAATAGATGACCTTTACTCATTCTGTGGACATATGAGGCCCATTTCTCATTGACTGGTAACGTTAATTCGAAGAGATACGATCACTGGGCAGAAGATAATTTCTATGATGTGGTTGCACCACCATTGCAAGAAAAAAGGTGTGGTGCGTATATAAGCGCCTGTATCTTCATATAACTTCACGTAATATCATATAGTGTATTTTCATAGTGTTCTTAAAATACCTTACAATAATATTTATTTCACTCTCTGTGAACGGTATGATAGATAGGATATCATATATCGGGAGGTTTTTTATTTATGATCACTCTTTATTACTAGTTGTTGCAATTCCACATGACTAAGCAGTTCCGTTTTTTCTCGGTTAATAATCGACGAACTAACACTTATGAAATGCAGTCAATCCATTCAACAAATGAGCATTTTTTATATTTTATTTAAAATTTAATGACTTGGTAAAAAAATCTTGTTATTAATGGAATCAGACACTTGTAAATCGATGTAGAAGTGGATATAGTAGATATCAAAAATGTTTCCATATTGAACGTATTATTAAAATATCATTAAGGGAACGCAGGTATCATTAAATACGGATTTCTTAATAGATTCCTATATATTTAATAACATATTATTTCCTGTATCGACAATTACTTTCTACTTTGTATCTAGTAAGATGTTAAGTAATTTTGCAGATATGAATGCAGGTACCAATATAATTTTTATTTCCGTTATACTCATTTTATGCTTGCTTTTAGCTTCACTTTATCTTGTATTGTATCACGGCCCTCTAAAATAATGTGCCTTATTTACCTACTGAGGTTTTCACATTTAAAACAAAATCTAAGCAAGCTTAAAAGATTATATTAATTAAAATTTTAAATAATGTATTTATGAGAATTTGGTAATTTAATAATCACAATAATAAAACTTAACACGCTATACATTTTATAAACAAAGTTTGGTTTGCAATGTAGTAATACTAATGCACAATACCAGCAAAAAACGCATCTATTATGTTGTATCATATATAATAAGCAAATTTTAATATTCACGTAATTGCATACCACTGTATTTTGTGAAGAATTTGAAGATAAGATAAATATTAACACGTGCAAATTTTACAATGCTTTTACATGCAAATCATTGCAGAAATCTCTGAATTTTTACTGGTCACTATACTTGAAATTTGCTTACATACTTTCATAATATCAATGTTGTATAACGAACTAAATAGACTGCAAATTTAAAAAATATCTAAATTTATTAGAAATATTTCAATAAATCATTTCAAGCAATGTGGGAAACTAAATATAATTACATTTAAGTTCAATTAAAAAGTAAATAAATTGAGAAATAACTTTTTAGCTAATAAATAATTTATTTACTTAATCCTGAAAAATAGTTGAATAGGAAATATAAGCGAAATAATTTCCAAAATTAATCCTGCACGACTTTGAACAACTTTAAAATAACTAAAGATTAATAAATATGCCCTTTTTATTATTATCTTATTTCTTGAATTAATAACTACCACTATTATAAAGATATATTTATAATTGGGTTTCAATAAATAATCAAAAACTATATACAAAATACATAAATATCACTAAACATTAGGTTTTTGAAAAAGAATTTGAAAGTTATAAAATAATTATTTAAAAAATTTCGATGCAATCCAATTTTAATTTTATATTAAAGAAACATGAGATTTGGGTGTTTCTTTAATACCGTAGTGCGACAGACCATACTCCAATTAACAAATAAAACATAAAAATGAAAGATATTAAAAAATATTTTTAAATATTTTTTTTACATGTAAAGTGCGACAAACCCAACTCCATTTAAGATTTAAAGTAAGCATAAAATATAAAAAATTAAAGATAATAAAAAATAATTTTCAACATTTAAAGTACCGTAGAGCGACAAACCAAACTTCAATTAAGATTTAAAGTAAGTATAAAATATAAACAATTAAAATATATAATTTACTAGAATTTTTAAAATCAATAAAAACGATCTTTATCAATTCGTTGACACATCTGGGTCAAATCAGCAAAACATAATGAGTTACTGCCTCTTCATAAGTACGCAAAGATGTTTACTTTTTGATGATGGAAACACTTATTAGGACGACGCAATATTATCCGAAATACATTAAAAAGTTATGCTTATCAATGTTTTCGTAACTGCTGTTTAGAACACTTCAAGGAAGAAATTAAAGTTTAATGAGGAGAGAAATTCAAAAATAAAACACGATGGCGACGAAGAAATTAATATTCCTGGTTTAGGAACTGTAATCAAATACTTATATTTTTGTAAGTCTTTTAAATCGCACAAAATTAATTACGCTTCAGTATCAGCTCATTAAATACGAAAAATCGAGCCATTTTTGAAGCTTAATTTGTACATGGCGGCTACCTAATTACTGGGGAATCTCTCTAGGTCAGGCTATTTGACTTAATTAACGGCGTGACAAAAATGAAAAAAGAAAAAAAGAAAGATTCTATCACAATTACTCTCAAGAAACTGAAGTTATTTCATGAAAGAAAAAATAAACATTCTTTTTAAAAATTTCGAAAATATTCTTCGAAATAAAGTTGAATTTTTGAAAAAGTGTCTAGAAATTTAAGATATGCTTCTAGATTCTTTTGAACAAAAAGAAAAAAAAAACTTTAATTGAGTGATATATTTTGCTAAACTATTAAAACCTCTCTTCGGATATTATGAAAAAAGAGAATTACAATATAAAAATAAGCTTTTTTTTTAAAAAATAGCATTCCTTTTTGGTTCATTATGAGTTTTTTTTTATGAGAAAGTCATTTAATTTTTTTTATCTTTCATTAAAAGTTCCTTTTTTTAAACTAATTATAGAACAAAGTTATTTATATTACATTGAATGAGGTGCTTTAAAAAATTTTCCTAGGGCAATATTTACCAGAAAAATGTTTATTATTTTTTTATACTTCTAATAATAAATGGTTTATTGGTTTAATAAAAGAAAACATTCTTTTCATTTTTTTATAATCAATCAAAAATTAATTTTAAAAGTTATTATTCAAATTATTATGAGTAGCAATAACTTATTTTGCTTAGATTGCGAGATTTTGAAACTTGGAAATAATATTATTCGTAAGCAAGAAGATAAAGGATTACCTTAAAGAATTGAATTCGTAGTTTTTATAGAGGGCTTTAAAATTTATACTCACAAAACACTAAAAAATCAACAAAATATTAATTTCATTTTGTATGTTCTGTCATACAAGATTTTAAGAATCGCTTTTTGAAATATATATATTGGTTAGTTGTATTAATTAACTCCAATTAACATTTAAAGTAAGCATAAAATATAAGATATTAAAGATATTAAAATTTTTTTTAAAAATTAACATTTAAAGTACTGTAGAGCGACAAACCAAATTCCAATTAGCATTTTAAGTAAGCATAAAGTATAAAAAATTAAAGTATATAATTTACAAAATTTCTACAACCAATGAAAACAAACTTTATTATTTCATTGACATATCTCTGCCGAATCAGCAAAAAATAATGAAGTTACTGCCTCTTCATAAGTACGCAAAGATGTTTACTTTTTGATGATGGAAATACTTATTAGGACGACGCAATATTATCCGAAATAACATTAAAATATTATGCTTATCAATTTTCTCGTAACTGCTGTTTATAACACTTTAAGCAAGAAATCAAAGTTTAATGAGGAGAGAAAGTGAAAAATAAACCACGATGACGATCCAGAAATTAATATTCCTGGTCGGGAACTGTAATCAAAGACTTATATTTTTTTAAGTCTTTTAAATCGCACAAAATTAATTACGCTTCAGTATCACCTAATTAAATACGAAAAATCGAGCCATTTTTGAAGCTTAATTCGCACGTGGCGACGACCTAATTACTGGGGAATCTCTCTAGGTCAGCCAATTTGACTTAATTAACGGTGTGTCAAAAATGAAAAAAGAAAAAAAGAAAGATTCTATCACAATTGCTCTCAAGAAACTGAAGTTTTTCATAAAAAAAAAATAGCAATTCTTTTGAAAATTTCGAAAATACTCTTCGAAATAAAGTTTGGATTTCAGAAAAAGTTTCTGGAAATTTAAGATATGCTTCTAGATTCTTTCGAACAAGAGAAAGAAAAAAAAACTTTAATTGAGTATTATATTTTGTTAAACTATTAAAACCTCTCTTCATATATTATGAAAAAAGAAGAATTTCAATGTAAAAATATGCTTTAAAAAAAAAAAAAAAAAAAAAAAAGTACTCTTTTTGGTTCATTATGGTTTTTTATGGGGAAGGCATTTAACTTTTTTATACCTTTCATTAAAAGTCCTTTTACTAATTATAGAACAAAGTTATTTATATTACATTGAAAGGAGCTTTAAAAAATTTGCCTGTAGCAATATTTACCAGAAAAATGCTTATCATTTTTTTTATACTTCTAATAATAAATGGTTTATTGGTTTAATAAAAGAAAACATTCTTTTAGTTTTTTTTTTTTTTATAATCAAGAACAAATTAATCTTAAAAGTTATTATGCAAATTGTTTTGAGTAGCAATAACTTATTTTGCTTAGAGGGAGAGATTTTAAAACTGGGAAATAATATTTCTCAATGGCGAGTAGAGATAACAAAAAAAAAAAAAAAAAAAAAAAAATCTGAAAGGATTATCTTAAACAATTGAATTGATAGTTTTTATAGCGGGCTTTAAAACTTAAAAAAAAAAAAAAAAAAAAAAAAAAAAAAATCAGTAAAATATTAGCTTCATTTTATGTCACACCAGATTCTAAGTTACCGCTTTTTGAAATAGATTTTTTTTTAAATTTAAAAATAAGAATAATATGTTTTATTTTTTTGTATAATTTAAAGTAATTTTCCACTTTTTCCTCATAGTCATTTAAGCAAATCCCATTCTTTTAGTAGTTTATTATTTTTGTGAGTATTTAAAAAGATTAAGATAAGAAAAGGAAAATAGAATGGAAAGAAATATTCGCAAAAAAAAAAAAAAACCACATGGTCGAGGGTATGAGGTCCCCACATATTTCAATGTAAATTCAAAAACAAATGTAGCATCTTGAGTCATATGTAATAAGTAGATAGAATTTTAAAATTTACTACTACCACCCATAAGTTCTATTAAAATATCAATTATTTTGGTCATACTAAAGTTCATTATTAATTACAATAACACTTATTTTGGTCATTAAGGTTCATTATCAATTATAATAATACTTATTTTGGTCATACTGAAATTCATTAGCAATTACAATACCAATTATTTTGATCATACTAAGGTACATTAACAATTACTATATCAATTATTTTGTTCACATTGTTTCTACTGAGCTGTATGTTCATTGTACTGATCACAAGTCTTTTCCATAACTAGATGGCTGTGAGCTTAAAAATTACAACGTTGCTGATGTTTTTCAGTCTAGAATAATTTACTCTTAAACAGCAATGCATTTTTTTAGTAAATGTAATGTAATAAATGCTTAGTAAATTTAGTTGTTATACTGAAATATATGAAAAATGAAAAATTATTGCAGCGTACACGGCAAAAGGTTAAAAATATAGTGAAAGACTCGAAAAATAGCGTGATGCATCTAATGGCTTGGTGCATTTATAGAAAAAAAAAGTTAGTCAAAATCTGATGTAAAGCTTTCCGAAGAACTGTAAAACAAGTAATATAAAAAAAAAATTTTAAAGTCAATTCCTCTTTTTTTTTCTCACTATATTGCACAAAAGTCCGTTACAAATAAAGTTGAAATTTTACTCTAACATCTGGCGCCATCTATTATTAGGTTCATGCAACTTAAATCTAAAAAAAAACTAAAATTAATTAATTTAATTTAATTAATGGATTAATATTTGAAAAAAACTATATTAACATCAAGTGTCATCCACTACAACTTCAAAAAATGTATTTGAACTTGAGTGGATGAATAAAAAGTATTTTATTAACGATTGAAAATTTGAACAAGATATATATAGGGAGAATGTGAACTAATAGTAGGAATTGAATGAAAAAAGGCTGTGACAGCTGTTCTGAAGGAATCTGTTAAATCTTTTTTTTTGTTCTATGAACTTAGCATATTTATCACTGTGCATTTATAAGCGATCGATTCATGAATAGTTTGCTGTTTTGTCTTAGATGCATGTGTCTCTCGTGAGATTAAGCTGTGTTAAAATAGTGTTTCTTTCAAAATAGAAATATGCTGAAAGATTCCATGTGCAAATTAATCAAATGTACTCCCATCTTTTAATTAACACAATGTTGTATTGGAGTCTGCCAGCGAACTAATATACTTCCTATAGACTTATTACATTGCAATTATTGATTCACTATTCGGTCGGTAACTTCGCAATTCGAAACTAGTTTGGCTGAGGATTAGTGTCAAATTACAGAGCGTCACTGTGTTTCGAAGTCCTATGACATGATCATTATTATTGGAAGGATCTACAAATGTCTTGTTAAAGTTATAAGACATAGCGCAAAAAAATCAAGTTCATAGCGAAGTTTTCTTCAATTTCAAAAAGGAAAATGTTTTGCGTCGAGCTTTATCACTGCATCTCATTAGTTATATCTGTAAATATCTATTACTTTACTTAACAACAAAGATATTATTTTGCTTATAAAAATAATATAATCTGTAGTGGGACCATCTTATCCATAGCCATGATGAAATAAAACATGAACCATATTTATGTAGTCTTAAAAAGTAAGGAAATAATTCCTCTAACATTCTTTTGGCACCCAGCACAAATATTGGATAGATCAACAATTTTACAAAGCTTGAAGAGTGATGCCATATTTTCTTTTGAATAACATGCGAAAAAATAATTTAATATTGATTAATTTCCTTGCTATCGAGGCGGCAATATGACTTATTGCAATAATCTTTGTCCGTACTATTGTCGCCTAATACAGTACGAAGACGACGATGACGATTTGTCAGGTTGACGGAGAGACTTGGTTGCATAGAAACCTCTATCTCCTGCTTTGTGAATGAGAGAAGTTTCTTAAGCTTTAAGCCCATTGATTAGATAGACAAAGAGTAAGATATACATACATACATTATATATATATGACTAATATACAATACTTCTCTAAATTTAAAGAGTCGTTCCTGCCCTCTTATGAGTTGTCTTTAATTGTAAATGCTTGCTCACAAATTTGGTAGTTCTGTTTGTGTAAAAAGTATGACATATTTTAGTTACGTATATGAGCCATAGATGATCATATATTTCTTATTTTTTAGGCGAAATTTTTATATTTTGTTTTCAATACAGTAGACATGCATCATGTTCAACATCATTTTGGTGCATGTAGTACAGGTTGACTGCTCCGCTCCGCTCCACTCTACTTCACTCCATTCCATTCCAATGACTCTTTATGTCATCGCAATGTGGAACAAACACCCCCACCTTAGAGTAAATCCCTTCTGTTTTCCTCCCAAACCGATAAAAAAATTTTCCTGCTTAGAGATTTATCATGACAGTAGCGTAATCTTACGTACTTTGGGTGTGATTTAATTCCCAGGTTTTGAACCAACATAATTCAAAAACCTAAGGCAGAAACTAATAATTGTGATTGTAATAATACAAAAATAGATTCATTTTATCTATTTATTTTTTGTCTATAAGAGATAAAATTAGAAATTAGAAATAGTCTACAATTATAAAATTTTATATATATTGTAACGTCTCGGCCTATATTACACCTATAATGGCCTCAAGAAGGGGGCCACATTCAGGTTCATGAGAACACTTTAATTATTTACAAGCCCTACAATCCTCACAAATGCACGATTAAATGACAAGTACAGTTCACGCCAAGGTCAGAGATTTTCAGAGTTCTGGAGTCTATGTCCAATCTAAAAATGCGTGGTCTCTGGCAGACTTTAATTATCTCACAGACCTTAATTATTTGGAAAACGGGCTGAAACTCCGGCCTGCTCATCACTTCAGAGAAAAAAAAAAATTTCTCACAATTCGACTCGTCGCACAATTCTCTTTCTTCTTCATTAAAAATCTTTTAAGGCAATCCGTCGAGAGTGGGGTTTCAGCTTCCCTCACTTCTCAATGGAGTAGACATTTCTCAGCTCGTGGTCAATCTACATTCACGATGAAGCAACTGGTGGTGTAATTCATATTCAATCTGTAGTTGTTTCGACCTGTGAAGATCCCACAAACATTCTCTAATTTCCCAAGTCTCATTATACATGATACCGAATATCTGAGTGATTTGAGTGACAGTTTGTTCTCATTAATAAACACTAAACACTTCATGTAACCACAATATTGCTTGTCTGCTGTTAAATTTGATGGATTGTTATTATGTATGTGTCAAATAACATACATTCCCCTCTGCTGGGAATGAAATGCCAAAAATTTCCCGTGAGAAAAAAAAAATGCTGCAATATTATATTAAAATAATATTATAGCATTATATAATATAACATTACTGTAGCACTTTTATATAATATAATTATTTTAATATAATAATGCTGCAATATTATATTAAAATAATTCGCCTTATTTGGCGATCAATTAAAATAATTAATCGCCAAAAAAGGCGAAAATTTCCCTCAACAAAACTTTGCCCTTGAAGGCATGGCAACCCTAAAACGTGTCAGGAAAAATTGTTTAAAAGAAGCTCGTACAGAGAGTCCCCTAAATAGAATGGGGGGAATAATTGAACCCAGCATTTTTGAAGACAAAAATAATGGAAGATAACGCTAGATTAGATTTTTTTTTCCAACAGAACCCCTTTAGCAGTAAAAGTGACAATTCCAGAATATTTTCCAGCGACATTATCTAGACATTCTTTTTCACAGCAGAACGCCACAAGCAATGATTAATATTTTTGTTTGGATTTACCAGAAACTGCTTTTCAGAGAAAATTGTAAATTAGTTGTAAATGTGCAGCAACACCAAAAATTATTCTTTTGTTCCTTCGCCAATCATTGCTTTCGAATGCAATACCGAAATTCCAATGATCATCGTCTTTTCTTTCAAGAAATGCGAATTAAAAGCAACGAAACTGCGTTAATTAAGCAAATGGATGTGGTATTTCTGTATATTGCATTTCGAAACTGCAAATTAAAAAGTTTTATCCGATAAATAATGAAAGAATGATGGGCACAAAGGAATTATTTGGATAATGAACCAAATACTCTTACCAGAATGCGATTTTCATTTAACGAATTTGAAGAGATTCGAAATGTAATCGAATCGAAATAAATTAATCAAATTCTGGAACAGATTTTTTTCCCACCACAACTGCTACATATTTTTAAAAACAATTTTCGTAAAATGATTTAATTCTTGTATAAAATTCCGAACGTAAATTCGACCATCTTTAGAAGACGATTTTAAAATGGATTGAATGAGTTTCACATGAATCGAATGCGATTTTCGTTTAACGAGTTAGATGAGCTTCGAAATATAATCGAATCGAAATAAATTAATCAAACTCAGATTTTTTTCAACCACAAATGCTACATATTTTTAAGAAACAATTTTCGTAAAATAATTTAATTCTTGTATAAAATTCAAAAAGTTAATTCGACCTTCTTTAGAAAACGATTTTAAAATGGACTGAATCAGTTTCAAATGAATCGAATGCGATTTTTATTTAATGAGTTGGAAAAGATTCGAAATGCAATCGAATCGAAATAAATTAATCAAATTCAGAAACCATTATTTTTTCCACCACAAATGTTACATATTTTTAAAAACAATTATAAAATCATTTTATTCTTGTATAAAATTCCAAATGTAAATTCTACCTTCTTTAGAAGGCGATTTTAAAATGGATTGAACGAGTTTCAAATAAATCGAATGCGAATTTTATTTAATGAGTTGGAAGAGATTCGAAATGTAATAAATTAATATTACAGAAACAGATTTTTCCCACCACAAATGCTACATATTTTTAAAAATACTTTTTGTAAAATAATTTCATTCTTGTATAAAATTCCCAATGTAATTTCTACTTTCTTTAGAAGACGATTTTAAAATGGATAGAATGAGTTTCAAGTGAATCGAATGTGATTTTTAGTTAATGAGTTGGGAAAGATTCGAAATGTAATCGAATTGAATTCAATTCTACCTTCAATTCTATAAAATACCCAACGTAAATTCTACCTTCTTTAGAAGACGATTTTAAAATGGATTGAAAGAGTTTCAAATAAATCGAATGCGTATTTTATTTAATGAGTTGGAAGAGATTCGAAATGTAATCGAATCGGAATAAATAATCAAATTCTGAAAAATATTTTTTGCATATCACAAATGCTATATTTTTAAAAACACTGTTTCGTAAAATAATTTCATTTTTTTATAAAATACCAAATGTAAACTCGTTGACCTTTAAAGGAATATTTTTAAATGAACCGAACCAGTTACAATTGAATCGAATCAAATACAAATTAATCTAATTCTAAATAAATCGTTTCTAGCGATATTTAAAAGACGTTATTTTTTAAAAAGTATTAAAAGATTTCGCTTTTTTTCACTAGATATTATTTTTCTTTTAATTCTTTAAAAGTAAACTGATTCTGTGAAAGGTATTGAAAAGCATTATTTAATTATTATTTGCTAATTATATGTATTCAATTTTGAAATAGCATTCAACCATGGAAATATTATTAGAAAGGAAGTAATCTGTCGTAATTGCAACCAAATCTGTTTTTTTCAGAATAAATTTGAAATAAATCATCAGGGGAAATAAAGCTAATTGCATTGCATAAAATATTTTTATGCTAATAATGTTTTAATTTTTTATAACAATTAAATATTATCTTAAATGCATTTTAATTCTATCTTCAAGAATTAAAAAAGTGCAATGAGCGTTATTGAATATAATAAAGAAATATTCTGGAAAATATTTTGAATTTATATAAATAATAAGAATATACAAATATTTATCAAAGTCATTTTTTTGCTCCAGTATATATTATATGTATAATAATGCTTTCATTCAATTTATAAGCACGAATAATTCTTAAAACTTTCCATTTTATAATGTCTCAAAACATTAATTTCACAACATTTTGCTGTTTCTTATCCTACTTGATCAACAGCAACATTAGACCAAAGCCATGAACCCGTGTGTTCTCATGGAAGGAGAGAAAGGGGGCAGCTGCTTCTGTTGTGATGGAGCACTCATAGGTAGGAGTCTGACTTGGCTCCGTTTCGCTGAAGATGGAGCTCAATGCATTCTGAGAGAACTTTAGGGGAACTACACTCCCCCGCATTTGTATATAGTAAAGCAGAAGTCCCGGAAAACTCCCTCCAGGTATTCCGACTAACGGGGTAAGATGCTGAACATCACAAATGCAATCGAATATCTTTTTTTTAAACAGTGTCTATAACAAAGTAGCCAACTGATTGAATTTTAGTCCTAATACTCAGGGGTCTGAATGACTCAGTGTCTAGCGGTCTGGCGCTCGGTACCATATGTTTCAGGTTCGAATCCCAGCAGTGACATGGGTGTTTGTAGTGGTTCGGAATCCACTTTAAGTCGTAGGACCTGGTCTCATATGACTGGAGTGTCACAGAGCCGAATCAAATATCTCACATCATTCTTTACCTGTATAGGGGCAACACTCAGCTATAAACACAGCGGTGTGGTGTGGTGTGGTGTAGTAGTAGTATCCTTAATGCTCACCAGCTGCTCACGTTGCCACTGGACCACGAGTGGGTCTTCCGCAACGTTCTTCTTCCCATAACGTTGGATATAAAACTGCTCAATTAAACTTTAACTAGGAACAAAAATTACTTTTTCGTTTCCAAAAAGATTCAGACGATATTTTTTTAAAAATATTTTCTTTAATATACAAAAAAAAAACAAAAACAAAAAAAAAAACTTTTTTTTTATTATAAAAAAAATTCCAAACCACTATTACTTTTTCTGGTCATTTTAACTAAAGACCTTTCCAAATTCGCCAGACTCACATCTATAATATCTTGTGAACAATTGTTTTGAAACTGCTCCAATATTTTGGAAAAAGCAATTTGCAGGGAACGTGACTGTTTTCGGAAACTTCCGCATCCATTAAAGAAGGAGCAAAAACAAAAATTGAGATGGAAGAAAAAAAGCGTAAATCCTTTTTAGAAAAATAAAAAAGGCGGGATAAAAGATGCTGAGATGCGATAGAATTAAGTAAGAATACAAATTCATAATAAATTCTAATAAAAATTCCTGCTCTTTATTGTCTAATATCTAAGATAACAAGCTTTGCGTGTTTTTTTTTCCAGTGCGAAAGCACAACACAATGCTTATGCTTCTTCGTGTTTGGCCCAAGAAGTCGATAAGCTTGTTGAGATGTTTAACAAGGGGAACTCCACTTAACAGCATGGATGCTTTTATTGTGCCATCATAATTTAGCGCTATCCCGGATAATATAAGGATAAGGATGGATAAGAAGGGAGATGGAGGCTGGAATTTTTCACTTTATAAATTTATCATATTTATCCCCTACCTAAACACAAAAATGTTTGGTAACATTTAACTATTGAGTTTCAACTAGAGACAGCCTCCAATTGAGAAATCAAACTCTCTTATTATCCTGTGTGACCATGATGTTGTCCTGGTTAGAGGTCCGTGACGTTATGCGAAAATGAGGGCCAAGCAAATAAAACTTCATTACAAATTGTGGCTGAAAATGATAGTTTGAGCCTCTTAACTCTTGGAATGCTTCATGAAAAGCGTTAATCTTAAAGAATTTTCTGGAGAAGTGTTGTGTAGTATGGTTTTGAATCACTTTTCATGTTTTCAGTTGGGATTTTAAAATTTGTATTTCCAATGGCTATAAGTACTCGTAGTGCGTTGGTCATTTTTTTTGAAGTTATAGACAGTTATAGACAGTTTTGCACGTAAGTTTTAAGCAGTAGGCGTACCTACAAACATAATGTTCGAATTATTCTATACACTTTCATGCTATTTCCACAGAAAATGAAACAATGGCCTTTCCTGAATTTCAATCATTGGTCTTTCTGGATATTTACTTTTAAATTTCATGCTAAATTTTTATCTTTGTTTAAAAATATGCTAAAATTGAAGAAAATATTAATAAAAAGCAACATTGTTAAATGACACAAAAAAAAAAACAATTAAAGATTTGGCAGAGTGGAATTCATGAAAAAAATTAGAAATTTCAGAAGAAAATATTAAAAAAAGTATATATAAACTTCATTAGAGCATTTCCATAAGATAAAGAAGCCATTTTCATGAATATTAAAAGTGTAATTACACATTTTTGATTTTCCAAAAAATCGCCAGATCTATAGTAATCTACAAAATTGATTATTATTTATCTAGATGAAATGTCCTCAAGACTGTAGAAGATTCTCAGTATGGTTAAGAATTTAGTTGTTGATGTGGAAAGATTAAGTTAAAATTTTTGGTAAATTAGAAAGGATTGTTAAGAACTATATTCTACATACACGAAAAAGAAATTGTGTTGCTATCTTTAAAAAATAACGTATATTTCGGTTATTCAGTGAATGATAAAGCGCGTCGTCAAGTTTCTTCTTGATTGTGTATAACAACACTAAATGCACCTGATCAATAACCTAAAGCAGCCCGCACACAACCCAATCAGCATAGCACCAAGGTCGTGTTCTCACCAATCACACGTATCAGCACAATCACGAGAGATTCATCATCATTAAAAACACTCACCGGAAAACAAGATTGATTCTCACGCAAGCAACTCGGACTGCAGAGGTATTTATGGGGAACAAATAAGCTGCGAGAACCCTTCCTTACTCCAGCCAATCGAGTTATTGTCCATTTCTGCCTCGTTATATTTACCGTTGTCATGGCGACGGACGGATAAGGTGGAGCAACTTTTGCGTCTGCAATGGATGGAAGGACCGACAGAGGGAAAAGATTTGCTTCTTTGCAAAGCAAGGAATGGAAGACGGTTATGCATTATTGGAAAAGAATGGGGGTAAGGGATTGCGGTTAATGAATTGGGTAGCAAAATTAAGGATTGTGTTTAAGAGATAGCGAGAAAATTCGTTACCATTAATATCAGTCTCATGGCAGTTCATTTGTTATATAAAAACTGTGTTTAGTATTAGAAGAGCTAGATAGATGTACGATATCATTTTGGTTTTAAAATGACCCGAAATACTTGTTTTAGTCTAACGTTAAACATGAATTTTCGCAAAAATTAATTTGTGATATTTCGAAAAAAAATACATATAATGAATCGTTTACTATAATTCACATACTAAAGAGTGGGAATAGCTACATACTAAAGGGTGAATAATTCGATGGATTTCTAGCGGAGCCTTATTAGTGACACGTTAAGTGAAACCAAATTGAAAGCTACTTTCCCTAGAGGCACACTAAATCCGTAAGTCCTTCCATTAGAGTAAGTGGAAAGGAAGGTTTTTGGTTTTGTTTGTCGCTCTACGGTCATTTTGTGTACACTTTAGAGTGCAGAGTTTCGAAACAACACAACACTTTAGGTTAATTAGACTGGGACCTACAGTTTAACGTGGATTCCGAACATCCATGTAAAAACCAACATCCATCCATGTAAAGTAGGTTAACAAGCTTTAAAATGTAGAAAAATCTACAACAATCTATCAAATCTACATTTTAAAGTTTCTACATTAGGTGTAAGAATCCAATTCATGTTTAGCGTTGTTTAGCATCGACTAACAAACATCCACGCCACCGACAGAATTCGAACCTAAAGCCTATAGTCCCAAAGGCCAGAGTGCTAGCCAATTGGCCATCAGCAGCGTGGAAAGGAGAATGGACTCACTGGGGTGGTTCGCTCTAAAGGAGCGTCCACAAGAGATTACGAGATGAGCGAGTTATTTTCGCATCGAGTGTCTCTGTTTGACAGTGAGAAACAAGCCACGTTATTTCTCTCTGCGAATGACAACTGGTCGAAAGTCGCTCCAAAAAATAAACTCGAAAAAATACCTTTGCTCTACAGGACAAATTGATTCTGATTGGATAGGAGAGAGACAGTTGGCTCACTCTGAGCATTTTTTCCACAGTGAGACAAACCGGTTTATAACAGGTTCGCGAGAACTACTCACTTGTCTTATATTTATGTGGCTTAAGATGCGATGGCTTCAAAGGAATTTAACTTCAATTAAGGCAGTGAAATTCTTAGTCTGACTCTCAACTTTTTTCAACGTGATTCTGACACTCACAATAACTGTATGAGGTTAAGTGTGCCAATTGTGGTGCATAAGCCGTAAGTGAAGATCAATGTCTTCGAATAACCAGTTTCTACATTTTAAAGTCTAACAACTTAATCCGATCATCTATATCAGTTTTTATCTGATTCTGCTGTCATAAGTAATACTTTATTTAATCTTAAACTTAAAAAAAAAAAAAAAAAAAACTACCAATATCATTAATTCTAAGGCTACAAGCATAAACGTAACTAAATATTATAAATACTGTAACTAGGGTTGCATGTGTTTGTTGTTTTTAAATGTGAATGACATGAAAAAAATCAAATGCTTTTAAAGGCAACTGTCAAGACGTAAATAAATTATTTTTGGAATCGCATAAATTTAACTGAAGTGATGATGTCTAAATAGGAGCATAGATTATTTTCCCTTTCTGCAAACTAACAAAATAAGGAGAAACTTAAACTTTATTAAAAGCTTTAAATGTAAAAAATATCTTGATTTTCTTAATTTTTCTTCATAACAAGTTTTGTCTTTTTTTTTACAGCAATTTCACTAATTTTTTTTTTCTGTATCATGTTATTATTTAAATATTTATTGTCATTAACTTTCCATTATTATTTACCGTCCCAATTTTTTAATTTTTAATCTAATCTAGAAAGATTTTCTAACTGTATCTTACTTGCATATAAAAGCCTCGTATTTTTTTGTCGTACTGTTTCTCTAAATTATGTATTTCAACAACATGAATCATAAACATCATTTGTTTTAAGTGATTTTTTCATACAAAAATAGCATTTGTACTTATAACTATATCCTCTTTCTGCTTTAATCTTTTGGTATAAAATATGTGAGTGTCGGGAAGTCGCATAAAATAAGAGAATCATCATTTAGAATAATTAGCTGTTTGCAAAACATTTATAATAATTACATTAAAAATTGTTGTATTGTGATTAATCATCAGGCCTCATGTGACTAAATGTCAGGCAGCACGGGACGGACACCCCATGAGTGGTACCGAACCACTCACAATTAATTATCCATGCCCTGTTCACAATTACCCATGTTTTTAAAACTATTTACAATAAATTATCCTAAAATAAAATGTTTCTTTGGCAATGTCTATATAAATTAAACTCATATGTTTAATACTATAATGCAGGATCGATGAAAACCAATTAGTGTTTGAGAAAAATATCTGGATTTGCCATTTTGGATAACATCCACATTTTCAATTTTTTTTTTTATGACATTTATTCACTTTCTGCTTTAATCTTTTGGTATCAAATATGTGATTGTCAAGTAGTAGCATAAAATAAGAGAAGCATCATTTAGAATGATGTTGCAAAACACG
This sequence comes from Caerostris darwini, assembly GCA_021605075.1. Classification (NCBI taxonomy): domain Eukaryota; kingdom Metazoa; phylum Arthropoda; class Arachnida; order Araneae; family Araneidae; genus Caerostris; species Caerostris darwini. The sequence goes on along the minus strand of BPLQ01012579.1, from coordinate 41,005 downwards.
TAGAACAATTAGCTTAAAAATATGACTCTACAATTCATTTATTTTTTGGATTATTTTTTTAACCATTTGGACTGATTTGTGCTCTCTTACTTATAAATAAGAGTGCTCAATATTCAATGAATTAATTACAAAATTCATTCAATAATACTTGTATTGAAGGAAAAAAAGATTACCATTTGAATATCAATTTTTATATTTTTTTAAACCAATGAAAAAACATGCAAACGCATTGAGTTTATTTTAATTTTTTTTTCGCTTTAAATATAATTTCTTGTAAAAAAAAAATATGCATTTACAGCGACAGATATGCACCAGGCTCTACAAATAAATATTCTATATTTGCAGTCTGGTTGCAAATTCACAATTTCAAACACAACCCCTCAAAAACCCTCCTTTTACCCGTTAACTAGAAAACGTAAGATAATCATGACATTTACGGTGAATACAATGCGTACATCTTCATCACTACACAATTTCGGACTGAGTTTAACCTTCCAAATTTCACTTCAATCCACTTAAAAGAGTGGATGGAACGTCGAATGACCAGAGTCCACGGACAAGTCACTCGGAACATTCTTCCGGCTGACGGATTTCATTCGCCCCCCCCCCCCTCCCCCTTCCACCCCATCTGGCAGACGACATCGAACGCACGCCTACATCATGCTCGGCAGACGTCTAAATATATGAAATTCCAATTAGTTCCGGAGACACACTCCAGCGTCGGAAATTGCTCTCCGCAGGGACTCGGGATTTGGAGCCGAAAACGTTTTTGATGAGTTGGGAGATGGCAGCAGGTGATTGTGAATGCGCGAGTCAGAAATGGAACTGCAATGAATATTTTGGGGGACTTCACGTGTTTGAACTGGTTGCTCAGAAGAACTTGTGTCGAATGTGATGGAAGCATTTGATGCATCCCAACTATACTGTGGGCATTGAAGATGCAAATAAACCTTTCAAAATACAACTATTCTGATGTATTCATAATAATTTTTTTACATTATTAAAGCTTTAGTTACTAATTTTATTTTCATAAAAGAAACATATTTCTAGTTTTCATGGTTTGTAAAACTACTTACCATAAATTATCCTAAAATTAAATGTTTATTTGGCAATGTCCAGGTAAATTAAGCTCATACCAGTATGTTTAATACTATAATGCAATATCGATAAAAATTAAATTAGTGTTTGAGAAAAATATCTGCATACTGCAATTTGGATAACATCCAAATTTTCAAATTTTTTTTGTTACATATATTCACTTTCTGGTCTAAAATACTTGATTGTCAGGTAGTAGCATAAAATAAGAAAAGTATCATTTAGAATAATTAGCTGTTTGCAAAACATGTAGAACAATTAGCTTAAAAGTACGACCCTGCAATTTATTTGTTATTCGAATCAGTTTTTTTAATTAGTTGAACAGATTTGTACTTTCTTACTTCTAATTAAGTCATTGAATATTTATCGCTCTTACTTATAATTCAGACAAAATTCCTCCAAATCATATTTTGTATTGAAAGAACACAAATTACCATTCAAATATTAAAATATGATATTTTTTAAACCAATAGAAACCGCACGCAAATCCATTTAATTCACTTTAAATTTGTTTTCGCTCTAAATATAATTTCTTGTGAAAAATAATCAACATTCACAGGGGCAGATATACATCAGGCTCTACAAATAAATATCATTCTACATTTGCCAATTCAAAATTTCAAACACAACACTCCTTTTACCCGTTAACTAGAAAATGTAAGATAATCGTGACATTTAGGGTGAATACAGTACGTACATCTTCATCACTGAACAATTTCGGACTGAGCTTAACCAGCAGACTTCTCAAATTTCACTCTAATCCACTTAAAAGAGCAGATGGAAGGACGGATGACCAGAGTCCACGGACAAGTCACTCGGAGCATTCTTCCGGCTGACGGATTTCATTCCCCCATCTTCCACCCCATCTGGCAGACGACATCGAACGCACGCCTCCATGCTCGGCAGACGTCTAAATATATGAAATTGCAATTAGTTCCGGAGACGGCCCAAACACATTCCGACGTCGGAAATTGCTCTTCGCAGGAACTCAGGATTTGGAGCCGAAAACGTTTTTGATGAGTTGGGAGATGGCATTAGGTAATGGGTCCTCAGGTGATTGTGAATGCGCGAGTCAGAAATGGAACTGCAATGAATATTTTGGGGGACTTCACGTGTTTGAACTGGTTGCTTAGAAGAACTTATGTTGAATGTGATGGAAGCATTTGATGCATCCCAACTATAATACGGGCATTGAAGATGCAAACAAACAAAGAATATTAAGACTTTGTTAAATCTTAATATTCTACAAAGTATATTAAGACTTAATAAAAATCTTAATAAAGTCTTAATATAAGTGTTATATATCTTAGAAGAATTATAAGACTTTAACAATGTAACTATTTTATTTACATGATATATTCCTAATAATTTTTTTGATTTTTTTTTTAAACTTTATTAACCAATTTTATTCGCATAGAAGAAACACATATGAATAGTTTTTATGGTTTTTAAAACTATTTATAAGAAAAATTTTATATTATGATAATTTATTTGTCAATGTCTTATTAAAGCTCATATATTTAATATAATGGCGGATCGGTAAATATCAATTAGTGTTTGAGGAAATATCTGGATATGGCATTTTGGATACCATCCAAATTTTCAACACATTTTTGTTATATATATTGATTTTCTGCTTTAATCTTTTGGTATAAAATGTGTAATTGTCAAGTAGTAGCGTAAAATAAGAGAAACATCATTTGGAATAATTAATTGTTTGCAAAACATGCAGAACAATTAGCTTAAAAATATGACTCCACAATTCATTTGTTTTTTGGATTTTTTTTTTGTTAACAATTTGAAGAGATTTGTACCTGTAATATAATACTTGAATCTATGCCACTCTTACTTTTAATTCATAGAAATATTTATTCAAATGATATTTTGTATTGAAAGAACCCAAATTACCATTTGAATTATTAATAGATTATATTTATATTTTTTAAAACCAATAAAAAAACATGCAAATGCGCCTTTAGTTCACTTTAAATTTATTTTCGCTTTAAATCTCATTTCTTACAACAAAAAATATACATTTACAAGATCAGATATGCATCAGGTTCTACGAATAAATACCGTTCTACCTTTGCCAGTCTAGTCGCAAATTCAAAATTTCAAACACAACCCTCTTTTCACCCGTTAACTAGAGAACGTAAGATAATCATGATATTTACGGTGAATATAATACGTACATCTTCATCACTAAATAATTTCGGACTGAGCTTAACCTTCCAAATTTCACTCTAATACACTTAAAAGAGTAGATGGAAGGACGGATGACCAGAGTCCAGGGACAAGTCACTCGGAACATTCTTCCGGCTGACGGATTTCATTTCCCCCCCCCCACCTTCCACCCCATCTGGCAGACGACATCGAACGCACGCCTCCATGCTCGGCAGACGTCTAAATATATGAAATTCCAATTAGTTCCTGTGATGGCCCAAACACACTCCAGCGTCGGAAATTGCTCTTCGCAGGGACTCAGGATTTGGAGCCGAAAACGTTTTTGATGAGTTGGGAGATGGCATTAGGTAATTTGTCCTCAGGTGATTGTGAATGCGTGAGTCAGAAATGGAATTGCAATGAATATTTTGTGGGACTTCACGTGTTTGAACTAGTTGCTTTGGTGATCTTGTGTTCAATGTGAAGAAAGTATGTGATACATCTCAAGTATGATGCTGGCGTGGAAGATGCAAACAAACAAACCTTTAAGAATACAGCTATTTTATGTACATGATATATTCATAATAATTTTTTTGATTTTTTTAAAACTTGATATACCCCTTTTTATACGAATAGAAAAAACATGCGACTAGTTTTCAAGGTTTTTAAAACTATTTATAACAAATTATCCCAAAATAAAATGTTTATTTGGCAATGTCTTATTAAATTGAGGTCAAATGTTTAATGTAATGCAGGATTGATAAAAATTAATTAATATTTGAGAAAATTATCTGGATATGGCATTTTGAATAACATCCAAATTTTCAAAATGTTTTGTCACATATATTCAGCTTCTGCTTTAATCTTTTGGTATAAAATATGTGATTGTCAAGCAGTATAATAAAATAAGAGAAGAATTAACAGTTTGCAAAACATGTAGAACAATTAGCTTAAAAATATGACTCTACAATTCATTTGTTTTCTGGATAATTTTTGTTAATCATTTGAACATATTTGTACTTGTAATCTATTCATTAAATATTTGTCACTATTACTTGTAATTCGAAAATTGCAAAGGTAGGAAAAAATGGAAATCTAAGGGTGCAATGCGGGACAAATGTGGTGGGTATGCTAATGCCTCCACTCCAAATCATTAATTTTTTCTAAGGTTTGTCTTGTGCAGTGCAATCTTAGTTATCTCCCAACTCGTGGCCAAGTAGTAAAGTGCTCAGCTACTGGCCAAGAAGACCGAAGTTCGAATCCACTGACAATATTAATGTAGTCACTGCTTTTAGAAGCAAATAGACTCTTTGACGATTGTGCTGCTTAAAGCATCGATAATAAGATTGACTGGTGAGAGTTTTCCTGGTCATCTCCCATATGACAAGTAAATGCGGGGTAAAAGTCTTCCTGGAAGGCACTGTCATCTCCCATCACTCGTCAGTGGGCTGTTCGTGGCCTACATGAGGTCTATTGATGTTCCATCGTCATCATTCTAACTAGTAGGAATTACATTGCGCTGTGTATGAGTGTAGGGTAGGGTCTTTTCTTTAAAAGAAAAGAAATGCTCTGCATTATCTTGTTACTGAATAATACCGTTTCAGTTCATAACCTCTAGATAAGTTGTTCACAGTTCGTCCAGGCCCTTCAAAATTAATGATTTCGCGAATACTTCATCAAATACACAAAAGAATCTTGATGGGATCTAAATCCGGCTTATCAGAAGATTCACTGCCTTTTGCGTTTTGAATTATCATAGAAAAGGCATTTTTTACCCCCGGTGATCCAGTGGTGAAAAAAAAAGCTTCTGTATTGTTCTGTTAAAGCAATAAGTTGCATGTGTGGATGGGGTAGCTTTGCTTTCTTCCTACAGGTTATGCGGGACCCAAACACATGCCCTGCATAGTTTACTCATGTGTTGCAAGGTTGGCTCAGAATATTTGACATGAGTTCGCTTCTATTTCAGCTTTTAACACATCATTGTCTAAAGTCGTTGATCTTCCTGATCGATACGACTGGGAAAGGTCAGAATCTGAACTTAGAAAACCACCTTTGGTATTTACGAAGATTTTATGCTCTGGGATAAACATTGCAAATTTTTTTTTTTGCCAACAAGCATTGCACTACAACCCTTGTGAAACTTAAAACGCATACAATACCGGATATATAACTTTTGTTTTCGCTGAATATTTCATTCAAAATAAAATAAAAATAGTATTTAATTATTTTTATTTCTATTATGGCCAATGTGCAAAATTCCGGAAACATTTGAGCACAATGCGTAGAACCAAGAAACAAACTACAAAGTTATTTTGGATATAAAGTTCTTTCTTACTCTTGGATATAAAGTTCTTTCTTACTCTTGGATATTTAATATGTCAGAGGATGCACATTATAAGACAGCAATGATACTACTATTTCTATGAAAAGTTCGTTACCCTAAGAACTATAGGGTACCCCACTTTTTCTCTCAGAAGTTATTATTTTTAATTCACCTTTTATTTCAAGAACTAATTGTACTTTGCCTTTTATAAGTGTGTACATTCAATTGTTCAAATATTATGATCTATTTAACCTGAAGTTTTATCTATTTCTTACCTTTTTAAATTTAACGATATTTCTTTTATTTTGGTTGCCGAAAGTACGTGCAACAATTCTTTTCTTTTAAAAAGGATTTTGAAATATATTATGGGCAATGAAATCTCGAATGTCAAGTTGTAGAATAGTTCTTTTATAAAGGTTTCCTTTTCACTTTTGTTAAATTTTTTTATCTCTAGAATGTTAACAGTATTGAGATAAAGCAGCAACAGCGAGCATACATCTCAATACACCTATTTAAGTCAAGTCAAGTGAAGGCATTATTTACAAGCATTTTTTTTTCTTATGCAGCTGGCAAACACTTAGACAGTTGTCTTGGATACCTTAAGACAAGCGCTGCACCGACGTTACTCACTTGGCACTACCCAGGAGGTGTGTGTAGCTTGAAGATAAGCAACGGACGCGGAGTATCAATAATTCCGTCACGCTCTACGATCCTATTAGACCGGAACCTACGTTTTAAAGTGATTTTCGAACCACTACAAGCATCCATGACACCACCGGGATTCGAACACGAAACCTGTGGTACGGAGTACCAGAGCGCTTGCTACTAGGAAAATCAGGCACTGTTTATTTACAAGTATACAAATCAATTTAACCTTTAAATGTATTTGGCACGAGCTTGAAATAAACAGTGAGCTGTTAGATGATAATATACATATATATATATAGAGAGAGAGAGTGAGAGAAATATAGAAGGAATAAAAATATTGTAAATATTTCAGCAAAGTTTAGAAGCTATAAAAGTCTAGATTTGACTTTATTTAACAAATTTATATGATTTAAGATTATTTACTTAAAATTTCAGCATCCATATTTTTCCCTAATAAAATTTCCTGCATCTAAAAATATCTTATTTTCTGTAACCAGGCTATATGTGTCGGCGCAGACATAAATGCAGAGCTATAAGAGATAAACGAATTCGCTATAGAAACTTTGGTAAAAAAACTAAAAAGAAACACCGATGATAAAAAAAAATACAATCTCTTTTATTCATTTGAAAAAATTGAGCTGGGAAACACCCCCCGCAGTCTGCTGTGTCCCGAGGTTCTTAAAAACGAGATTTAAAAGCATTTATATATCTTTCTTTTACCAGCGTCTAGCCTGAAGCGTTCAAAAGGAGAGAAAAAAATTCATATCTTGCATCTCGAATTCAAAGCTAGAAAAGGAAAGTAGGAAAAAAAAATTTTTTTTTTGAGTACGGCTGGAGAAAAAAAAAATTTGTTGGAAAAAAATATGAAAACTTTTTCGTGTAAAAAATTAATGGAGTTAATTTTCGTCAAAAAATTCATCCCATCAAAGAAGGCGTTGAATGGATATAAATAATGTTAAAAGAGTGAGGTGATAGATGCTGAGATTTTCATTAAAAATTGTTATGAAGAACTTAAGTTTAAAAAATAGTAATCAAATAATATTTATTTTAGTAAAAAAATATACTACAATGAAGCAATTTATGCACTTTTTTTTGGGTAAAATTGATTTTTATACAAGTTTTTGTTTATTAAATTTAAGATATTTGGTAATGGTTAATAATTTCATTTAGGGGTGGATACTGCTTTGAGGCTTTAAGTTTTCCTAACAACAAAAGTAATTTTCTGGTTTTGTAAAGGAAATTAGTCTACATTTGCTTTTGACTTACAGAAGATCAAAAAGACCCAGATATCCTGTGACAATTCTAGCAACTAAACGGTCTTGCGTCCAGACTTGAAAGTGAGTGAATTGAGAGACGCATTGAAAATAAGTTCTTTTTAAGTTTAGACGGAATTAGTGATATACGTTACTTTATATTTCGTGAAGTTTGCTTAGGTAAAATGTCGCTTTTTATCCCTTTTAAAAGTAGGCTTGATGGCCGAGTAGCTAGCTCTCGGCGTTTTGTACCACAGGATTCGGGTTTGAATCCCGTCGGTGCCATATATGTTTGTAGAGGCTCGAAATCCGCTTTAAAGCGCAGGTCCCGGCCTAACATAATCGTAGAGTGTTGCGGGGGTATTGCTAGTACGCGTCCGTAGCTTATCTTCAAGCTTTAGGCACCCCTTGGATAGTGATAAGTGAGTAACGTCGGTGCTTTGCTTGTCTTAAGGCATAAAAAAGACAACAATGTAAGTGTTTGCCGGTTGCATTAAAAAAAATTATATATATATATATACACACTTATAGATGTAGGTGTAAATATTCCAGAAAAACTTAGAAACTATAAAAGTCCAATTTTTACACTATTCAACAAATTTATATTATGTATGGTGATTTACTTAAAATTTCAGCATCCGTATTTTTCCCTAATAAAATTTACTGCATCTAAAAATATCTCATTTTCTACAGCCAGATCATATCTGCTGGTTCAGACATAAACGCAGAGTTACAAGAGAAAGAAATACGCTATAGAAATTTTGGAAAAAAAATGTATAAAAAGCAACACCGATGATGATAAAAAACAATCTCTTTTATTCATTTGAAAAAATTCAGCTGGGAAAGCACATTTCATGTGAACCACCCCCGCAGTCTGCTGTGTTCCGAGGTTCTTAAAAACGAGATTTAAAAGCATTTATATTTTTCCATCTTTCTTTCCGTCCAGCCGTCTAGCCTAAAGCGTTCAAAAGGGAGGAAAAAAAAATATTATATCTCGCATCTCGAATTCAAAGGCAGAAAATGAAAGTAGGAAAAAAAATGTCGAGGACGACGGAAGAAAAAAAAAAAAAAATGCATGTGTGGAAAAAAAAAAAAGGAAAACTCTTTCGTGTAAAAAATTAATGGAGTTAATTTTCGTCAAAAAATTCATCGCGCCAAAAGAAAGCGTTGAATGGATATAAAAAACGTTAAAATGGTTAGACGATATATGCTAGGATTTTCATAAAAAAATTGTTATGAAAAACTTGAGTTTAAAAAATTGTAATTGAATAATATTTATTTAAGTACAAAAAAATATATGTATTACAGCAATGAAGCAATTTATGCACTTTTTTTTTTGTAAAAGTGATTTTTATTCAAGTTTTTGTTTATTATATTTAAGAAATTTGGTAATGGTTGATAATTTCATTTAGGGGTGACGCTCAGACTCTTAAGTTTTCTCCCAAGAACAAAAGTAATTTTCTGGTTTTTGTAAACGAAATTAGTCTACATTTGTTTTAGACTTACAGAAGATCAAGAAATCACCCATATACAACCAAACGGCAAACTAAACGGTCATGCGTCCAAACTTGAAAGTGAATGAATTGAGCGACGCATTGAAAATAAATTATTTTTAAGTTTGGACGAAACTCGTGACGAATGTTGCATCATATTTGTCATATTTGTGAAGTTTGTTTATGTAAAATGTGGCTTTTATCCCTTTTAAAAGGAGGCTTGATGGCCGAGTAGCTAGCTCTCTGGCGCTCGGTCCCACAGGTTTCGGGTTCGAGTCCCGGCGGCGCCATGGATGTTTGTAGTGGTTAGGAATCCACTTTAAACCGTATGACCTGGTCTAATATGATCGTAGAGTGTTGCGGGGGTATGGTTACTCCGCGTCCGAAGCTTATCTTCAATCTACACGCACCAATTAGGTAGTGCTAAGTGAGTAACGTCGGTGCGGCGTTTGCCGTAAGCCATAAAAAGGCAAATGTGTAAGTGTTTGCCGGTTACATTAGAAAAAAAAATTATATATATAAATAAATGTAAATATTTCAGCAAAACTTAGAAAAAATAAAAGTCCAATTTTTACTTCATTTAACAAATTTATATTATTTAAGATCATTTACTTCAAATTTCAGCATCCATATTTTTTCCTTAATAAAACTTACTGCTGCTAAAAATATCTTATTTTCTGTAGCCAGTTTCATATCTGCTGGTTCAGACATAAATGCAGAGTTATATGAGATAAACTAATTCGCTGTAGAAATTTTAGTAAAAAACTATAAAACCACGCCGATAATAATAATAATAAAAAACAACACGTATCTCTTTTATACATATGAAAAATTTCAGCTGGGAAATACATTTCGTATGAACCACCCCCGCAGTCTGCTGTGTTCCGAGGTTTTTAAAAACTAGATTTAAAAGCATTTATATTTTCCAATCTTTCTTTCCAGCCGTCTAGCAAAAAAAGGGAGAGAAAATTTTTTTTATATCTCGCATCTCGAATTCAAAGCAAGAAAAGGAAAGTAGGAAAAAAATGCATCTGTGATGAAAAAAAAAAAGATGGAAAAACTTTTTCGTGTAAAAAATTAATGGAGTTAATTTTCGTCAAAAAATTCATCCCATCAAAAGAAGGCGTTGAATGGATATAAATAACGTTAAAAGAGTGAGACGATACATGCTAAGATTTTCATAAAAAAATTGTTATGAAAAACTTAAGATGAAAAAATTTGTAATCGAATAATATTTATTTTAGTAAAAAAAATATACTATAGCAATGAAGCAATTTATGCAATTTTTTTTTTCTGTAAAAGTGATTTTTATTCAAGTTTTCGTTTATTAACTTTAAGAAACTTGATTTTGGTTGATAATTTCATTTAGTGTTGAAGCTATGAGACGTTTAAGTCTTCACCTAAGAACAAAGGTAATTGTCTGGTTTTGTAAAGGAAATTAGCCTACATTTGTTGTAGTCTTGTTGTAGAAGATCAAGAAAGACTTGTGATAGAAGGTCAAGAAATCACCCAGATACCCAGCCTGGGGCAATTCGGGTAACTAATGGGTCTTGCGTCCAGACTTGAAAGTGAGTGAACTGAGCGACACATTGAAAATAAGTTTTCTTTAAAGTTTAGACGAAATCAGTGACGAATGTTACTTTATATTTCGTTAAATTTGCTTATGTAAAATGTCGATTATTTGCTTATGTAAATGTTTCGATTTAACAAATAGCTGCTGATGGTTTCGTGTTTTTTACCGATGTTAAGGAGCGACACGTGGAACAGAGAGATCCTCCTTCGTTTGGACTCAAGTCTTGAACGACTTAAAGCGCATGCCAATCGATGCTAATATAATAGCTTATAACCAGGAGATCTCAGGAAAGTTATATTTAGCTTGCGATATTAGCCCTTCGAAAAATTATCTCCACCATATCTCTATCATTTATTTGTACCCTTTTAGAACGTCACTAGCTTATGCATGCTAAAATGAATTAATTCCAGACTAAAAAGAGTATTCTGGACTCATCAACATCATCATTGACGCAACAGCCCCTTGATGGGCCAAGGTCGTTTGCCTACTGCTAGATATCGAGACAAGAAAGGCTGTCTTTTTTACGGCGTAGGGGTATCAAAAAATGCCCATCGCTTTACAATCATATTAGATCGAGACCTACGACTTAAAATGGATTCCGAACCACCGCAAACATCCATGGCACAGCCGGGAATCGAATCCGAAATCTGTGGCACCAAGCGCCAGAGAACTATTCACTCATTCATTAGGCCCCAAATTTTGAATGCCAAGGGCATGAGATCTTCCCAAATACTGACCGCCTCTGATGATTTTTTACTACTTTGTATTATTTTTAGGAAATCAAAAAATCAGTTGTGATTTTATATGTTTGGCAACAATCATTTTATTTTTGCTTGACAGACAAATTGACTCGGTTATTATTCAGAACTCGTATGTTTGACGATATAGAAGAGTGAATTGTTTGTCCAAGTAAGGAATCGACATCTTAGGTGGTTTATTTCTCGACTTTATTTCGACTACTTCGTCATTCAACGTAAAACTAAAATTTAAAATATTATTCAACGGTGGAACTCCTGTCCTCTGACTACAGGGATAGGACAGGAAAATTGTACATGATGCGGACGTTAGCGTAATTAAAATGAATGTTGCCAGTTGGACATTTAGCATCATCTATATGACACGAGTTGAATTCTATATCCAATTGCAATACTAGTATTGCAACCTTACTTCTTCCTATGCAGCCGTGTTTCCTCCTGCACATTGGCAGGGGGAATCCCTGTGGTGTTCGGGAGGGGTAGTCGGTGTTCCTCGAAAGGAGTGCTCTGGTGCCACAGGCTTCGGGTTTGAGTCCCAACGGTGCCATGGGTGTTTGTAGAGGTTCTTAATCAACTTTAAACCGTAGGTTTGGGTCTACTACGGCCTTGACCCACCATGGGGCTGTTGCGCCAATGAAGAAAAGGTTTTTGTTTTAAATTTTCGTGTAGGACTATAATATTTCATGTCTACACAAAAAACATATTCTGAGAGTATGCATTTTAGATTAATAAAGTTATAATTACACAACATACGCGACACCCATCTTTTTGAATTTACTGAAAATACATTTTTGTAAACAATAATATTAATAAAATTCTTCAGATATTTATTTCAAGCAAAGCCATTTAACTAATTTACGAAGTTCGCTTTTACACCATAACGCATCGATATTTAACGGATAACGTTCTAATTTAGGCTTAAGTGTCAGAAAAGAAACACTGTTAGCAGTGTGAAAAATAAATCGCTCTAATTTCACTTAAAAGCTCTTCCATTAAGCCAGAGCAAAACTTTAAAAGCAGGACATTTTGTTCCAAAACTGCGTGAAGTGTTTTAGGTGATCATTATCCCAGGCGGAGGAAATTGGATGACCTTTTTCAACCCGGCTTGCTGAGAATAAAGACTCTTTTCTGTGAATCCAGTAAAGGTTGTTGCAGCAAGTTCTTAAGACTGCTCGCGTTACATCGCTAATGATTATTTTAGTCTAAAATAAAAGCTTTTTTATCCAACTTAAATTTAGTTCAAGCACTGCAGCATTCAGTATAAGCGTCTGTTAGTTGCTGAATATTTTTCTTTTACGATGCCTTATGATTACAAAAGTTTCTGCGGTTAAAAATAAAGGGTAACGATTTCACTTACTATTTAGATATAAAACCGAAATCATGTAGAAGAAGTAGTTGCTTATAAGATAATAATATACTAACTATATTGACCAAAATTATTAATATTGCAATTGATAATGAATCTTCGTATGACCAAAATAATTGATATTGTATATGATAATGAACTTTAGTACCAAAATAAGTGCTATTTTAATAGAATTTATGGATGATGTTAGTAAATTTTCGCTCGGTGAGACAGCTTTCGGGTCCGGGTCCCGGCAGCGGCTTTAATGTTTGTAGTGGTTCAGAATACACTTTAAACAGTAGGTCCCGGTCTAATATGACTGTAGAGAGTTTAGAATAGGACTAACAACCCTATCTTGTAAAAAGAAAATATTTCCTGTATTGATATTTGCTAGTTGTCGGTCGGACTTGGCACACCATAGGGCTGTTGCGCCAATGAAGAAGAAATTTCAATTTTAAATTTTCGTGTAGCACCATAAAGTTTCATGTCTTATTAAAACCCTTTTTGGAAGTATGTATTTTAGAGTAATTAAGCAATAATTTTAAATTCAACATACGCGATACCAACCTTTTTTAATTGTTGAAAATACATTTTGGTAAGCAATAATATTAATAAAATTCTTCAGATATTTGTTTCCAGAAAAGCCATATAACGACTTTCTGAGGTTCGCTTTTACACCATAAAGCACCGATATTTAAAGGATAACGTTCTAATTTAGGCTTAAGTGTTAGAAAAGAAACACTGTAAAAAAGTACAGCGGCAGAGTAGCGTGAAAAAAAAATCACTCTATTTCCACTTAAAATCTCTTCCATTAAGAATAATAAAGCGATAATTACACAACATATGCGACCATCTTTAATGAAAATACATTTTTTGGTAGGCAATAATATTAATAAAATTCTTCAGATATTTATTTCAAGCAAAACCATTTAACTAATTTACGAAGTTCGCTTTTACACCGTAACGCATCGATATTTAACGGATAATACTTTATTTTAGGCTTAAGTGTCAGAAAAGAAACACTGTCAGCAGGGCGAAAAATAAATCGCTCTAATTCCACTTAAAAGCTCTTCCATTAAGCCAGAGCAGAACTTTAAAAGCAGGAAATTTTGTTCCAAAACTGCATCAAGTGTTTTAGGTGATCATTATCCGAGGCGGAGGAAATTGGATGACCTTTTTCAACTCGGCTTACTCAGAATAAAGACTCTTTTCTGTGAATCCAGCAAAGGTTGTTGCAGTTAAGTTCTTAAGACTGCTCGCGTTACATCGTTAATGATTATTTTAGTCTAAAATAAACGCTTTTTTTATTCAACTTAAATTTAGTTCATGCGTTGCAGCATTGCATAAGCGTCTGTTAGTTGCTGAATATTTTTCTTTTTACGATGCCTTATGATTACAAAAGTTTCTGCGGTTAAAAATAAATGGTAATGATGCCACTTACCGTTTGGATATCAAACACAGATTATGTAGTTAATTTAAATTTGTTATTTAAAATAAAAACTAAAAAATCATTAACAAAAGAATAGGATTTTTAATTTTGAATAGTGGTTTCGGAATCAACTTTAAACCGTAGGTCCCTGTCTAATATGACGTAGGGAATAGGGCTAACAACCCTATCTCGCAAAAACAAAACATTTCCTGTCTCAAAATCTGATAGTTGTCAGACTGCCTTGGCACAACATGGGGCTGTTGCGCCAATAAGAAAAAATTTCTATTTTAAATTTTCGTGTAGGCCTATAACATTTCTTGTCTGCTCTAAAATCCGTTTTTGAAAATATTTATTTTAGATTAATAAAGCGATCATTTTTAAATGCACAATATACTCGCGTCCGTGGCATATCTTCAAACTGCACGTGCCCCCTGCTTATTGCTAAATGAGTAACAGTGGCCTTGTGATTACAAAAGTTTCTGCGGTTAAAAATAAATGGTAATGATGTTACTTACTATTTGGATATGAAACCCGAATTATCTAGTTAATTTAAAAATCATTAATAAAAGAATAAGATTTTTAATTTTGAACTTGCATAATTTTTCAGCTTTAAAGATTACTATAGTTTAAAAAAAATTATGATGTAATATCTGAAATAGTAAATTATTTCTTTTATTATATAAGGAACAACAAGATATTATAAATATTAATCCTACATTCATATATAATCTAAATTATCCTACATTTTAATATAATCTTTTAGCAATTAATTTTAATTAAAATAAATTTCTATTTTCATTTGTGGGTGGGTTTTTTTCTTCTCTCATTTAACCATGTTTGAAAATATAGATTTTCATATTAATATCTCATTTAATCTATCCATATTATTCAAAAGTCAGATAAATAAAGATTGTATACAAAATAATTAATTTTAAAATGAAAATTTTAAGAATAAGCATATCTCTTAATACAACTGCCAAGTTAATATAAATTTTTCTTTAAAATAAAAATTTAAAATTCATTCATAAAAGAGTAGGATTTTTCAATTTGAATTTCCATAACTTCTTAGCTTGAAAGACTATTTTATTTTTTAAAATTTGTATGATGTAATATCTGAAATAGTAAATTCTTTCTTTTAATATATAAGGAACAACAAGACATTACATATATTAATTCTAAAAAAAATGGTAAAATGGTTAAAAATAAATGGTAAGTATTTCACTTACTATTTAGATATAAAACCGAAATTATGTAGAAGAAGTTGCTTATAAGATAATAATACACTAACAAAAGGCATATTTGATGTAAAAAAATTATTTGCTTCAATAAATAGCTTATTTCAAATTCTTTTTGTATCATAGTAGTTAAAACATTTACAAAAAAAAGTACAATAATTTCAAAAGAAAAAAAAAATAATAAAATGAAATGTTCGATAAACTGCCATTATGGATCGTTCCATCTGAGTTTTTTTCCGAACATAGCTATTTTTTCGGATTAGTTCAAATAATGACCTTTTTAAAGATATTATCTTTTCAGGAAAAAAAGGAACCATGGAAGAGCTAGAGCTGGAGAACAAGAAAACACCAGGAAAACTCTCATTATTACTTCAGAAAGAAAATTTTTCTGTATTTTTGTACAAGGATTTTTTTTTAAAGAAAGTACTATTAGTAGCAATTTAACTTTTTCTTCTCCCAGTAATGACTATCTCATCTCATGCGATCAAAAAACCTTTTCTTTTATTTATAAATTCGTTTAATATGGGACGTTAACTAAAAATTTTTTTCATATAAAAATAAATCCAATAAATTTAGGTACATAAACATTCCCAAAAATTAATATATATTTAATATTTTTCACATCAGTATATTAATTTATGAGGGTCAGAATAAATAGAAGTTTTAAAATATTTTTAGCGAGGATTTATTCAGCACGTGCATCCTTTTGGTAGAAAATCTCGTATATTTTCAATTTATCCATTCTATTCATCCACTCAAGTTCAAATACATTTTTTTGAACTTGTAGTGGATGGCACTGGATGTGAATACAGTTTTTTCAAATATTAATTCCTTAATTAAATTTTATTAATTAAGGAATTTAATTTTTTAATTAATTTTAATTTTAAGTTGATGTTGCATGTATTAAGATTTAAGTTGCATGTATCTAATAATAGATGTAAGAGGAAAATTTCAGCTTTATTTGTAAAGGATTCTTCAGCAATATAGTGTCAAAAAAATAGGAATTGACTTATATTACTTGTTTATTAAGTAAATTTGCCAATTCTTTTTTCAGAATATTTAATATGCTGGAATACATTCCTTGAAATAAATAATTTGTGAAGGCACTAAATTGGCTTATTTTTAAACAAAAACAAAGAAAAATATACCTAAAAATTAATCACTTTTGTCTTAGACCCGCGCAAGACAAATTATATCAATATACACTAAATGATTTCTTTTTATACAAATGTGCTTAAATAATTATTTAATTAAAACGCTTTTATCTTTTAATACCAGAGAAGATTTAAATGTTCAATTAATCATACATATTGTTTCTTGCAGAAAACTGAATATTATCTTTTTTTTATTTTAAACAAATTTGATGGAATTAAAAATAGAAATGGACATCACTCACAATCGAATTAATCGAACGATACCACTCTCTATTTATTATTATTATTTTTGGTTCATATAAACTATTTTGATTGGCTGTGTAGCCTATCAGGTGCAACTCTTGAATCTTTTCTTCCCATAGAAATCCATATTTGTGTTTATTTCTTCCACAATCACTAAGTGATTTTCCTTTCTGTAAACACTTCAATAACAGAAATACTCTACGAGAGTGGTTCCCAACCTTATTTGTCTTATCACTTCCATTTGAGAAAAAAATATTTATCTTTTACAAGCTAACAAATAGAAAGATGTATAGATACATAGAAGAACACAAATTCTTTGTGTACCTACCTACGTCTTATAAAATAGTAAACACTAATATTGTAAATAAGAGACACTTGGATATTTGAAATTATGGAAATAAAATTAACCACAATAGCGTTCGTCTCGCACACAAACAAAATTATTATAACGGAGAAGAATATAAAAGTTACATAAACATTAAAAATAATCGTATTGGAAAAGAGGAACAAAATTAGCTGGTTTCAAAGAATTGATTATCGGCTCTATTATTGTTAGTAGCAAATTACCACGATTAACTACTTGCATTTTTTTGGGGGCGTTTTTCTTTCCTGTTAGCAAATTTGTGCTCACACAAAAGCAATATTTTGCTAAATACAAAGAAGAAAATTCAATTGAAAGCTTTTGTATTATGGTTCATATTCCAGGACAAATTGTAGGTATCTGCTTTTGCAGTCATAATTGCTACATTTAAATTTAAATTCTTCAGTTGTTATATTTCCCAGTACTTCTCATAATTTTTAAGATGCTTGTTTGTACTTTAAAAGCATCCAGAATCCAATTGTTAAGTTCCTTTTTAGAATATCTTCAATTCAATGATTCAAGTCAGATTGGAGTTGCATTCTCCAGTAGACCATCTTCATTATATACAGTAGTAATAGTATAATGGATTATGTAATACAGACTTTTATTTATCTGTACACTTTTCCGCCACCAACTGGGCTTTCTCACAATGTTAGCAAGAATAATGCTAACTTACAGGACAACGACGGAAAACTTTAAAATTTTCTGAAACATTTAATAATAATAATATAATTCTCAAAAATTCACCCAAGAAAAATTCTGTAGATTAATAATATTTGATTTCCATTCATAAAAACAATCTTTTAAAGTTTATTGAATTTGTCCATACACTTTTATAAGTTTAACAAGAAATATCTTGGAAGGTCAAAAAGTGATATGTAAATTATAAAAAAAGAATTATTAACCTCATTAATTATTATTATTTTTTTTTTACTCCTCATGGTCTTAATGTAATTAGAATTTCAAATAATACACACAAAAAAAAAAAACTACATAAGAATCACACTATTTAAGAAAGTCATTGTATTGATTAGTTGAGTTCAAAATAGTGTTAGTGCATTTTTAAGACATTTATTATCATAAATGTAATTATTATAATCCTTATTATAATCATAAACGTCATTAACAGTAATAAACATAATCCTTATAATCCCTATTGTAATCATAAATGTAATCTATAGATTCTATTCTGATGCTTGGAAATAGAGATTGTTGGGTTTATAAAGTGTAACTTATACTATTTCTATTAAAAAGAACATTCTTATAATTGTTACAATTTATTTGTGTCCTTTTAAAGATTTATTTAATGTTTAGTCACCGTTACATACCAGCATCAGTAAAATTGCTTTATTTCTTCAAAGGCGTGACCGCCCCATGAGGGGCCAAGGATTCTGCCTACTGTCAGATTACGAAACATGAGAATTTTTTTTTCTTACGCGATAGGTTTGTCAGCCCTACGTCCAATGCTCTACAGTCATATTAGACAAGGACCTACGGTTTAAAGTGGGAAAAAACTGTAGTCAAAACTGTAGTACTACTACAAGCATCCATATTACCGTCGGAACTGAAACCCGAAACTTGTGGTGCCGAGGGCCAGAGCACAAGTCACTCGGCCATGGGGGCCCAAATTTGCTTTCTTATTACATAGAAAATGAGGAAAAGACTTTGTCTTCCGGGATAAAGTTGCTTTTGCTATAGGCAAAAGAATTCTGAAAAAAGTGCCCTACTGCAACCTAATGACTGATTTGAGGTGCTTTACATACATCGTCACAATCGCCATCGAATCTCCTCGTTCCTGAAAGCAGTTAGTGGGTTGGATGTCGCCAGCAGATTTAAATCTGCACTTTAAATGCGCACGTTACCAATGGATCACGGCAGATTTACAAAACATTGACGTTACGTTCTATCCATATTTGTTTATTTTTGTAAATCTTTTTTTATTTAGGACTTAATTTTTGATAATTTTTTTCATATTTACGTTTAATTTATTTATGAATTTCTAATTTATTTTATTTTTTCTATATTTCCTATTATTATACGTGAGTAAAACACATAAAAATGAGTTCTAAATAAAGTACAAATTCTAAATATTTCGTATACTAT
Organism: Caerostris darwini; assembly: GCA_021605075.1. Classification (NCBI taxonomy): domain Eukaryota; kingdom Metazoa; phylum Arthropoda; class Arachnida; order Araneae; family Araneidae; genus Caerostris; species Caerostris darwini. The sequence goes on along the minus strand of BPLQ01012579.1, from coordinate 21,832 downwards.
TTTCATTTTTTAAACTATATTTCACGTTAATGCGAATTTTTGAAATACTTTCGTCACAAGACAAAAGTTGACTTTTTGATCTAAATTATATAACACAAGATTAATTAAGTCATTATTCTAATAAGATATTAGTTAAAAAATTTTTCATTAAAAGACATAAAACCAATTTTTAACTTTTGTTTGTTTTAGACACATAATCTTATTAATGTTTTACTCTGCTATAGGATGTATTTCTTGTAAATAAATTTACTTCGTCATTTGCAAGAAATTATTTTAAAATGCGATGTTTAAGAAACAAAGATAATAGTTTATTAAATATTTAATCATTTTAATAAAATAGTAAAATATGTTTTATTATTCATAAGAAAACATACCTATGGAATATTTTTTATTAAATAAATTTGCCAATTTTTTTCAGAATATTTAATATGCAGGAATATATTTCTTGAAATAAATAATTTGCGAATGCTCTAACTTGGTTAATTTTTAAACGGAAACAGAGAAAATAGATTAAAAAATTAATCACATTATACTTAAACCCCCGGAAGACAAATTATTTCAATATTTACAAATTGATTTCTCTTTAAACTAAATGTGCTTAAAGAATTATTTTAATTAAACCGCTTTTATCTTTTAATACCGGGGAAGATTTAACTTAATTATTCATAATAATTATTTCTTGCAGAGAATTGAATATTATCTTTTTTGTTTTAAATAATTTTGATGGAATTAATAATTGAAATCAATAACGATATTTCAATTTAAAATTCCACCAAATGCTTCGACCAAAGAATTGTGATATATCTCATCAAGGTTTTTTATCCTCAAATAATCACTTTTTAAAATCATTTTTAAATAATTAGTTACATATTATAATAATCTACTATTTATATTATAATCATATAAATCTATTTATACTATTATAAAATATTATAAATATTAACTGAAGGTAACTATATTCAATTATAAAATTTAACTAAGGATAACTGTAAAAATAGATAATTATAAATGGTAATATATCTATTATTATTATTTATAATTATCTATTTTTACAATTATTTTTAGATAAATTTTATAATTCAATATAATTACTTTTAGTTAAATTTTATAATTCTATATTATTATCTTATTTAAATTTTATTATTGAATACAGTTTTCTTCAATTAAATTTTATAATTAAATACAGTTTTCTTTAATTAAATTTTATAAATAAATACATTTAGTTTTAGGTAAATTTTATTATTCAATATAGTTATCATTAGTTAAATTTTATACTACATTCATAGATTGCCACAAAAATTAGATGGCAATATTCGTTGCCACAATAATTACATGGCAAAAAGAAAATGATTTACACAATGACAATAATAAATAATTTGTATATTTCTTTATTTATCTAATCAAATACTCATATAATATAATTGCACCTGTTTTCTAACCTCTGTTAATATTAATTCCCCTCTATCATTACGTTGATCGGAAAAGATTTTTATCAGAATTTGTGTAATTTTTTTTATTTAGATTATATTGTATTATGTTTCATACCATTTATTAGAGACGAAGATACGGTTTATTTATATTTTCGACCATGAATTACTAAAATAAATAATTCATAATAAAGAAAAATATATCTGTGTAATGAGAACTAATTGACTAGGTTTTGGCAAAGACAAAATGTTAAAGGTAATTTGAGATTTTTTCCTCGTAAAACTCTATATTTCTCAGAAAGATATTTCATGTTCTCATAATTTGCTTCTTCATTCGTAATTATTATTAATAATCGCGTTATAATTAAATTCCATGATTGTTTCAAAAATCACGTTTAATTAATGTCTAAATTAATTTTGGATGATTAGAAATCAAACAATTATTGCATTATTTCTATAATAGATATTTTTTGTATAAATAATTAATCGTCTTATATTCTTGATATTAATTTTTGATTATCAGTTCAAGAAACCCATATGCAGATATTTATGAGGTAGAATAGTGCAAAATTTAATAGAATAAATTCAGAAATTAAATATTTGTAAACGAGAAATCAGGGTTTTATGTCTTTTACCAAACATTCATGAGGGGCATTTTCAGTAAATAAAAGAACTGAATTATATCCTCACCAAGTTGAAATATTCAATTTAAAACAAATAAATAGATGAGATGTGAAAAAATTATTTGCTATCAACTTTCGCCAGTACTGTAAATAATCCGCTGGTAAAATCTTAATAAATCTAAAATATATTCTAACAAATTTAATATGTGCGAAATGATTGCAAGTTTTGGATCAAATTATTCTTATTTTTCATTGATTTCATTTTTTAATATTTTTGTGTGAAATACTTTTACGGTGTTAAAATATCAATTTCTAATTACAAGAATAAGTACTTTTTCAAAACATTTGATTAAAATAAATTCTCAGTAATGCACCTGATACATAAGACTTAACAAAGAATATATTTTGAATTTTTAATATCAATGTTTTTAATTGACAACAATGCAATAGTTATAATAAATTAGGTGGAATATTCAATCATGGTTAAGATTAAATAATATATATTAAAGCATTATACATATAATAATCGGTAATATTAAATTATACACAATATTAAATCGTGGTAAATAAAGTATGTCACATAATTTTCAATATGCAGATATTGGAAGATTTCGAACTAACAAATATTTAAATGAAAAGGATATCTAATAATATTTAATTAAAAGATATCTAATCACAAATTGCCAACAATCGGAACATCTATACTTTCAAATTTTAAATCGGCTTTCACCAGCATTCATATTTTAATTCGTGTACTCTTGAAAATAATTCAAATTTGGAACAATAAAATGTATTCCATATATCACCATCATGTTATTTTTGTAAGTAACTAATAAATATTTTAATTTATTTATTTGTTTCGACACTTTTGGCATTAAAAATGAGCTAATATGACAAGATTAAATAAGTCTCGTTATTTTGTATTGCTTTCAAACACTTAATATTCTTTCATAAAAAAAATAATAAACATTTGATGCTCAAAAAAATCCAAATAATGCTCTAATAATTAATGCAAAATAATTCCAAATAATACCAAATAAAATAAATAATGCTAAATAATTAATAATTAATGCAAAATAATGCCAAATAATGTCCCAATAATTAAGCGTCCCAAATCCAAATAATATTTACCTATAAAGAAAAATAAAATATATTATCCAATGTCCTAAATCCAAATAATGCTCTAATAATTATTGCAAAATAATGCTGAATAATACCAAAAAATAGAAATAAATCCAAATATTGCTCTAATAATTGCAAAATAATGCCAAATAATAAAATAAATAAATCCAAATAATGCTAAATAATGCTCTAATAATTGCGAAATAATGTCAAACAATGTTCCAATAATTATGCGCCCTAAATCCAAATAATGCTAAATAAGGCTCTAATAATTAATGCCAAATAATGTTCCGATAATTATGTGTACTAAATCCAAATAATGCTTAACTACAAAGAAAAAATATATTATCCAACATCCTAAATCCAAATAATGCCAAAGTCCTAAATCCTACTATCCAACGTACTAAAACCAAATAATGCTTTAATAATTAATGCAAAATAATGTTCCAATAATTATGCGTCATAAATACAAATAACACTTACCTATAAAGAAAAATAAAATATATTATCCAACATCCTACAACCAAATAATGCCGTTTTATTACAAAAAACCATCCTTTCATATTAAAAACCGAAAAATAAAACATAACATCTACTTATTTTCCCTAAACAGATGTCAATATTTTGAGCGATATATAAGGAAACGACATTTTTTTTTTGTCATCTTTTCAGTTGGTGGAATTTTTTTTTTTGTCAAACGCCGTTGCTAGGCAACGCTGCTTGAAAACAAGCGTGAAAACCTTCCTGCCTTGCTTGGAAAAATCTCCTCAGATATTCTATTTGTTTAAAAAAAGGTTTATGGAAAAGCTTTTACGAGCCCAGAAAACTGTTTTTGATGAGAAAGATTATTTTAATACGGGCAAGTTTAGAATTTCATGAGAATTATTCCTTTAAAAAAGAGAAAATTTTACGTAAAATTCAATCCTTAGGGAATAAATGAAATGTTTTTGAAAGGTTTTAACGTTTTCATCCGAAATCTTATTACTTTTGCTCGTTAAAACATTTTTTGAAGATGGATTTAGCAGTATTAATTCTTTTGCGTAATTTATTTATATCCATTAATGCTACACTGTGTTTTCATTGGATGAAATGTTATTAAATTGAAAAAATAACTACTTAGAATTTTTATTAATAATCTGCTTAGAAAATGGAAATTTCTAATGCTACTTAAATTTGAATATTTTATTTTTGAGAATACTAATATAACCTTATGATAATTTTTAAAAACTGAAAGAAAATTAAATTATTAAAAAATCATGTTATTATAAGAGTTTTTTTCTGTAATTTCATTTTCTCATGTATTATAGAAAATTATTTTTTTTTTAATTTTATAAAAAAAAATTATTATATTCTAACCATTTTTATATTGTAAAATGAAAAGAATTTTATTTAAATAAATATAAAAATATTAAGAGAAAATAAAAAAATACCAAAAGCAGCATCACATTTTTTAAATATATTTCAATCAAAATATTTTTATATTATTACTATTTTCATTCTTTACTATATTTATACCAAAATTTTTAAAACTCTGACATAGAAATATATAAACCCTAACATTAATACTAACATAAAAAAATACAATATCATTTTTAAAGACAGAATAACTTGTATTCAATAATCCAAATTGCAAATCGATATAAAATTTAAAATTCAATAAATTTTGGTTATTTTAAGCTTTTAAAATATTACTTGATAGACAGAAAAATAATTATCCCCCGACAAAGATTTTTAAATCAGTTATATTTTGCAGTGTTACACATAATTTACACTTATAATGGACACTTTAACGCTCTGGCGCTCGGTGCCACAGGTTTTGGATTCAAGCCCAAACAGTGACACGGACGTTTGCAATGATTCGGTATTCACTTTAAACTATATGTCCCAGTTTAATATGACTATAGAGCTTGGACTTAAGGCTGACACCCTACTCCGTAAAAATAAAGGATCTCTTGTCTAGAAATCTGCTTGCAGGCAGGGGTCTTGGCCCATCATGGGGCTACTGCACCATTGAAGAAGAATGGACATGCTAATTACAAATAAATAAGTTCAAGTTCTTAGTTAAAAATAAATAACAAAATTACCCTAACTGAAAAATTCTCTGTTCAAATAATCTTTTTTTTAAACATTTTTCTTAACAATGCTACATTAATACCTCCTAAAATTCAATATCAAACACTTTGGCTACCCCTGGAATACTACTTGAGCAAATGGGAATCAAATTTGTACCTTCTTCTCAACTACCGTCGACATTCAAACTTTGGTTGATGAGATATATATATAATTAACACCGCCATACTTGAAGAACTTAATTCCATCCAGTTAATCTTCAAATCATTCTCCAAAAACTACTCAACCCATCATAGTCCTCGTCAAAGTGATCTAATATGTTCTCTCTCTATAAGTCTCTAATCCTAGCAGTTAACGACAGCACTCAGAGGCAAAATCTGATTGGTGTCTAATCAGATCTCTATCCAATCCGTAGTTGGAATCCCCTTTCTCCTATTGAAATATTCGGTCACCACTTTGCAGCTTTAGTGTAATTGATTACATTTGGATAATTCGTGGACGTGGAGCTTGAAACCCATTTTACCAGAGGGTCTGTTTTAGGGAAAGCTGCCCTGATTGGCAGTCTATGTCCTCCATATTTAATCCGGATGCGTCCTGTACTTCCAACCCGTCTCTGGAATTGATCAATGGATACTTCCGGGACATTATATATTAATGTTTCGAATGTAGAGGGAATATGTTTGCGGAAGCTTAATTTTGCACGCCAAAGCCGATGTTTGGGAGAATATTGGGCAGCGCAAACGAAACGATATGTGATAATGTTGTAATTCCCATCAGCTCATGAAGATTTACGTCATTTTGCTACGGTCATATCCTATATATTTTTAATCTTTTATATACAAGATAATGACTGTTATTTTCAAATGATAGCCTCAATTTGCGATTACTTTCAACTAGAATATGTATGGGATTTATGGTGGTGTAAAAGTCCTAAAAGGTAGATGAATAATACTTAATATAATGATGAAAATGGTAATGTTCAAACTAATAATTACGACTCATAGCCTGGAAGTTTTTTCCTACATCAAACTGTAACGATATCCTCATAATAACTCTAGTAGTCCAATAAAATTTAGCCAATAAAAAAGTCATAAAATCAAGTGCAGTGCATATTGTCAATGTAAAAAGTCCATGGCTTCACCTGACAAGCACAGGCATTATTAGCAGCTACACTAATACGATGCAAGTGTTTATTAAGAAAATAATGTCCTGTCGAGAGTCGGAAATTCGCTGTAAACTGCACGGGGCAAGTTCATTGGGATGGGTGATGAAACAAGTATATTCCACGTTTTATCAGTTGCAAGGAATTTCTAGTAGTAAGTGCCAATCAGTTCTTCCATAAAAGGTGATGAGTGTAACAACAACTGTGACATTGCTTGTCAAGCTATCTGGTGGGAGTTTTTAAGTTCACCACAAGTAAAAAGTAATCCTTCTTGGAATGTCAAACATCGGTGAGCACGTTCTTGACAAACACGTGGTCCACAGATGAAAAAATATAAAACAATCGTCTAATTTAATGTATATTTTTTAAATTCGTCTCCTTAACTGTAATTTAATAAAATGCGCTTAAAGTTATTCAGCACTACCAATATTTTTGGATATTTTTTGAAGGATTCATTTTTTTAATATCGTGCACTAAATATTGAAATTTACCAACAACATATTCACTCACGTAAATAAAATTATTTTATTTTTATATAATTATTATACTTGCGTGATTCAGAGAATATTAAAAAAATATAAATTATTTGCATTCATAGAGGAATTACTCAATTGATTCTTTAAGTACGACAATTTTTGAAAATTCAAAAAAACAATTCTTCATTATTATCAATAAAGCCAATAATTATTTTACAAAATTTATAATACATAAACGAAATTCGATATTGTATTCCACATAAAATTTTTTTTCCAAGTAAAACACAAAGAAAGGTAAAATTCTAAAAATGCTACTACTCTAATTCGTGTAGAAAGTTGATGATCGAATATATATATATATAATAAACGAGCTTCGTGATTTCCAAAAAATACTCCATGATCACGTAAAACAGAAATTTCCACGCCACTTTCTGAGTTTGACACGCAACAAACGAAAGCTTTATGCTAGATTTTTCTGTTAGAAAGTCCGTTTCTTTCACATTAAATAACACTGTTACTTATTACGTTATAGAAAACGTTTAATGCACACAAAAAAACACGCGAAAGAACGTCATTAATATTGATTTATCTGAAGAAAAAAATAATTCTGAATTTTATAAATAATCATTTACAAGAGAGTTATAAATTTTCTTTGCAAATCAAATTATAAGAGATGTCTAATTTGTGGTCTAATTTTAACATGGGCAGTTAAACTGCTGGAGAGATAGAATTTTAATCCATTGCTGGCCGTTTTAATCCATTGGTGATTTACGTCATTTTGCTATGGCCATGTCCTATATATCTTTAATCTTTTATATACAAGATAATGTCTGTTATTTTTAAATGCCTCAATTTGAGGTTACTTTCAGTTAGATTATGTATGGGATTTATGGTGCCGTAAAAGTACCAAAATGAAGATAAACTAACTGTTTAAACTAACTTACTAGGATAAAACTAACAGTTGTGACTCATGGCCTAGTAATAAAGTGCCAATCGGCTCCATTAATAAAAGGTTCTGATTGTAACAGCATCTGTCACATCTCTTGTCAGGCTATCTAGTAGATTCGGTTTGTCGCCCTACGGTCAGTTTGTACACACTTTAGGCTAGTTAAACCAGGACCTACAATTTAAAGTGGATTCCGAAACACTAACAAACATCCATGCCATTGCCAGGATACTATCTGGTTGTAGTTATTCCGTATACCACAAGTAAAGAGGAGAAATGTTTTAAAATCTTTCTGGAAGACATTGTCCACTGCTCATCAGACATCTGTGAGCTCTTCGTAACATACATGAGGTCCACAGATGAACAAATGTAAAACAGTCGTCTAATTTAATGTATATTTTTTAAATTCATCTTCTTAACTGTAATTTAATAAAATGCGCATAAAATTATTTAGCACTACCAATATTTTTAGATACATTTTGATGGGTCAATAAGGAAAATTAATTTGAAATGTTCATCTTTTTATATCGAGCACTGAACATTGAAATTTACCAACTACAGTCTAGCTCACGAAGTAAAATTATTTTATTTTTTTATAATTATTATACTTGCGTGATTCATAAAGTATAAAAAAACACGAATTATATGCATTCGTAGGAGTTTCTCAATTGATTGTTTAAGTACTACAATTTTGAAAATTCAAAAACAATTTTTCCCATTCTTATCAATAAAGCCAATTATTACTTCACAAAATTTTATAATATATAAACGAAATTCAATATTGTATTCCACATGCAATTTTTTTCCAAGTAAAACACAAAGAAAGGTAAAATTCTAAAAATGCTACTACTCTAATTCGTGTAGAAAGCTGATGATCGAATATATATGTAACGCGTGACCCTAGCTGATATCGAAAGAAATAATTCATGCTTTGAAGTAACGAAAACAAGAATAAAAACTCAATAAAACGAGCTTCGTGATTTCCAAAAAATACTCCATGATCACGTAAAACAGAAATTTCCACGCCACTTTCTGAGTTTGACACGCAACAAACGAAAGCTCTGTGCTTGATTTTTCTGTTAGAAAGTCCGTTTCTTTCACATTAAATAACACTGTAACTTATTACGTTAGGAAAAAAAAAACATTTAATGCATAAAAAACAACATGAAAGAACGTCATTAACATTGATTTATCTGAAGAAAAAAAAATAATGCTGAATTTTATAAATAATCAATATTTACAAGAGAATTATTGAATTTCTTGGCAAGTCAAGTTATAAAAGATGCTTAATTTGTGTTCTGCGGTCTGATGGCCAATTGGCTAGCTCTCTGGCTTTCAGTATCATAGGCTTCAGGTTCGAATCCTGGAGGTGGTATGGATGTTTGTTAGTGGTTTGGAATCAACGTTAAATTGTAGGTACCGACCTAATAATTAGCCTATAGTGTGCAAAAAATGACCGTAGAGTGACAGACCAAACCAAATTAACTTGTGGTCTAGTTTTAACATAGACAAAGTGCAGGAAGGATAGAGTATGAATCCATTGCTGGTTTGCTGCTGGCATCCATTGTAACCATTGCTTTCAGTAACACAAGAAGACTCGATGACGATTCAGTTAACGAATATATAACATCTCTCATCGATACTCTGGTTACCTTTTGGGAGTTTACCTCCATATGACACAAAATTACGTGTTAGTTAACTGTAAAAATCCTGTATATAAATTTTTAAAGAGTATATTGAAAATATTTTGGAAAAAATACTATTTTTAACCATAAAATACAAAAAAAAAATTTTTATGGGTGACATATTATATGGTGTATTACACTTATACTTATGTTTTCCAATATAGATTTGTTTTAATTTCAAATTTATACAAGCGGTATTGATAATGAACATATTCCAATATATATTTAGTTTTGAAACATTAAAAAAAATCTAAGGCTATAATGCTGCAAAATTGATTTTTTTTTTAATATTTCAGATGCATATCCTTAAATTCAAATCATTACAGTGTGTTTTTATTAATGCATAACAAAATAATATTTAAGCAAATTAAACATTTCAAGAAGATTATGCTAAAGAAAGAATACTGTAACTGATGATTATATATTCATATTTGGGGCATATAAATTTTTACCAAAGTAAATAACAGTCTTATTATAAATATAATTAATCTTGCTACCAATATTTCATGAAATAAGGTCCAAATCATAATATTTTATCACGAATTTTTATTTAAGTTTGAATAAATAATAATCGATAGTCTGGCTTACTTTATCAAACATTTTTACAACAAAAACTTCTTCAAATGAAGTAATTTTTTATTTAATATTATATCTTTTTAAAGTTAGTACAAAAATATTTCAGAGACTTTCTCGTTCTCTGTTAGTTGCTTTTTAGTAGAATTTTTAAGAATAACGTTTTTGCATTTAGGGTCGTAAGCTGAACATTTATAAAAAAATTCCAACAAGCATTAAAGCAACAAGATTAGCCCGTGTGAGACATTTAAAACAGGTTACAAAAATTGTTATATTTAATGCCTTCCATCAGCATCAATCTAGGTTGCAAGTGTTATAGCTTTTACATGATTTAGGGTGAGTACATTTATACAATAAAAGTTGTTGCTTCTGTTGTTGTTACCAATGACTTTATTACAACTGAATCCATGTAAAATTTGACCACTTACAGAAGAAACAAAAGTACATATAAACAAATCGAAAGAACAAAGGGAAAAGACCAGACATTCTCTTAACAAAAAAACGAAAAGGTATTAAAAACAGTTAAAAGAAAGTTAAATGTTTTAAGAATAGAAATTTAAAAAGTTAGAAGTACTCTAATAAAAGTCTGTGTGATCAAGACATGTTTTTTTTGGCCCTCCAGTAAAAAATACACAAATAGCCATTCTCTTGTAAGTTAAGAGCCATGTTGTAAGTTAAGAGCCGTTCTGTTTTAAGTTACCATTCGGTCCCGAGCAATGGACCTTATTTATTTTCTCTGCCTTGCATAAAAAACATATATCGGAGTTCACAATCCCTATTTTGGCCAGATGCTCGGCCAGGCAGTCGGTCCAGTTCTTAATCTAAAATTAGCAAAGCCTCTCTGCGATTTTTTCCACTAAATTTTATCCAATCATCCAGACTTTTCTTTTGGTGTTAGATAATAATTCACTAATATACGATGAATTAGTTTTGTCCCATATAGTTTTATACAATAAATGCTTTAATTAAAGTATTTATTGTTTTAATTAAAGCATTTTGGTATATTAAACAGAGTTTATAATTAACCACAGTTTGCTATCGAATATTGGTTACATTGACCTATTTAATTCGTTAGCTTTGTAGCAAATTCAGCATTACTCAAGGCTAACTATAGTACAGTGCACCCGCCTTTTGTCTCAATTCTGAACCCTCAAAGACAGCATCTAAAAGGCCATTTGCCCTATTCTCAACAATGGAAAGACATTCCGACCTAATGATTTAATGTGTACGGTCGTCTGACTTCGAACGCGGCTTTCCTAGCTAGAAAACCTAATGCACCATTACAAGTCAAACAGATCTATAGTTAAAAGAGATTAATTATGTATTTTTTAAGTATTTTTATTTCCGTAGAATATGATCTAAATACCAAGAGCTCACTACAGATTTACAATAAATTTGTTCTACTTTTATTAGATGTAAGGTTTGTTTGTTTGTTTTAATTAACCACATGTCTTCTTTATATTACACGGTTTTTTAATTAATGGAACGGAAAAATTTTTCGTTCCCATAATTAAAACGAAAGAATAATTACATTTTTGTGTTTTAATTTCATTTATTTTTTAAGAGTGATTATTTTCAATCTTTTAATCTCTAGTATGAAGGGAGAATTTTTCTTTCTATAAAAATAATTATCATATTGTGGAAACTAATTTAATTAATTTTTACGTTAATAAGACAATTTCTTCAAGTATAATAAAAAGAAAAAATAATTTAATCAAAAACAATACACAAATTATATGCAACATTGTAAGCAATGCATCGAATAATAAAATAATTATCGTGCACAGAGCTACATCAATTTATCAATGTCAAAATCATATCTTATTATATTAGTTAAACTTATCTTTATCATTTAATTATGTAGGGCATTAATTTATTTTCCAAAATACAATACATCTCTATAAATTAAAAAATCAAATGTTTATATTTCGTGTAAATTACACAGAGAAGAGCAGTTTTTTCTGAATCCCTTATAATTTCATTTAGTGCTTAAAATAATAACTGAAAATTTTTAATTAGTATATTTTTATTAAATAAAAACAACTATTTGTCACAAAATCTAATTTCTAAATGAGAAAAAATTGAATATGCTAATTTTTAAAACACGTACACATTTCTATATTTGGCTTTTTTTTTTAATTCCAGAAATAAAGTACACAAAATAGAAATTATATATTTTTGTTTCAATTTAGAAAGATTTTTGCATTAAAATAAAATTAAATGTTTAAATAAATTTCCTTTAAAACAGGAATGTTTTAATTGCATTATTATCACTTGTGAACATTATGTTGTCCTGGTTATGGGTCCGTGACGTTATCCGAAAAAGAGGGTCAAGCAAATAAGGTTCCATTTCAAATTTTGGCGGAAAATAGTACTTTGGGCCCCTTAACTCTTGAAATGTTTCACGTTTAATAATTGTATATTACAATATTAATATTACTATCAATATTACTATCACTTGATGATATTATTTGATGTCTAATCACTATCATTTAAAATCACTATCGCTATATGATAATATTTGATGCTACTTACTTACTCAACTATTAGTTTTCAATAAATTCCAGAATATTTTGTTTCAAAATTCAATTTTTGATAATAATATTTAATTAATTAAATTATATTCCTGTTTAAATAAATTACACCATTAATATTTTGACATAGCTAATTGAAATATCAAAAATAAATAAATAAAAATCATTGAAATTTTTAAAAAAATATTTTCTAAGTTCATTCAAATAGAAATATTTTCACTCGTTCTCTGAATACAAGCAATGACAAAAATTAAAATATTTGATCAAATTCAGCGAATTAAAAAAAACAAGTTAATCCTTTTGAGATCAAATACAGATGAAATGAAAAGACATGGTTGACATGGATAAAAATTTACTCTGCACGAATTCCCATGTTGTTGACAAGGCCGGATTCGAATTTAATTCCATATGAAAACAGGAGAGAGAAGAAAGAATTTATTCCCGAAAAATTTTGACGTCGGGATTTGCTCCATAAAATGGAACTAGGGGAAAACTGCTCATGAAATTGTTTTCACTTGTCTCATAAAATTTGTCAGAAAATCGATTCCAGTTTTATTCCCTTCGCAGCTGAAATTTCAATTCCCATAAGCATAAAAATATTATATTTCTTCCTGTTTTGAGACCACAATTATGATTCTATACAAAAAATTTTTGTATAGATGTTTTAACTTTACAATTTCTAATTCATATTTATAGACATTTAGGATTTTTTTTATTTCTTTTATAAATAACCTAAATGGCAGATCTTCCGATTTACTATTAAATAACTATATATTCCAAGGAGCTCTTATTTTATCAAATTCTTTGTTTTATTTTATGTCTATAACCTATTTTACAAATATGTTAATTTAAAGCACAAATAAAGTTTTAACTTTTTTTTCTGTGAACTGCTTAAATTTTGTTCTTATGATATGATTATTCCTCTAAACCAATGAATTCTTGTAATTATTCATCTAAGCCAACGAATTCTTGTGATTATTCATCTAAGCCAAAGAATTCTTGTGATTATTCATCTAAGCCAAAGAATTCTTGTGATTATTCATCTAAGCCAAAGAATTCTTGTGATTATTCATCTAAGCCAAAGAATTCTTGTGATCATTCAACTAAACCTAAGAATTGTGATTATTCATCTAAGCCAAAGAATTGTGATTATTCATCTAAGCCAAAGAATTCTTGTGATTATTCATCCAAACCATAGAATTCTTATGATCATTCACTAAAGCACAAATAAAATTTTAAGTTAATTTTTTGAGCTGCTCAAATTTATTTCTTATGATTATTCAGCTAAGCTTAAAAGTTCGATATAACATGGTAAGGAAAAAGGTAGGAAAAAATATAAATCATCATTGCACGAGTAATATTAAATCGGCTAACTTAAGATTACCTCCCTTCTGAATATGGGTCAAGGTCATGAAAATCGCTCTAGAAGAAAATCAAGCAGGCTAAAATCTTGTATTTACCGATAAACAGGAAGATTGCATCAATGGTAAATAAAAAAAGGTGTAATTTATGATATATTCATCGCTTGACCTTGATACTTAATTCAAGAAGATTATACATAAACAAAATCGCATAACTTTCATGTTCAGCTAATATACTGTGAGAGACATAACAAAAGTCAATTTCAAAAATTTGGGAAAATTTTAATGTTTTCTGTACTGTTTGAAGTTTCACATAAATCTAACAGACATGACAATATCAAGGCGTTTTAGGAAAAAAAATAGTAACCACAATCGCGTTTATGACAAAAGTTAAATGTCAAATTAATAATGCAGCCAGCTTTTAAACTCAAAATGTGAATATTTGCACATTCGTCTTCCTAGCTTAAAGGGGAGTATATAAAATATTATTCATAGATAGTAACTAAAAAAATAAGCAATATAAAACTCCTATAAGCATCCTTTTTTTGCTTTCATATTGTATTTAATAATGCAGCCAGCTTTTAAACTCAAAATGTGAATATTTGCACATTCGTCTTCCTAGCTTAAACGGGAGTATATAAAATATTATTCATAGATAGTAACTAAAAAATAAGCAATATAAAACTCCTATAAGCATCCTTTTTGCTTTCATATTGTAGTTAATAATGCAGCCAGCTTTTAAACTCAAAATGTGAATATTTGCACATTCGTCTTCCTAGCTTAAAGGGGAGTATATAAAATATTATTCATAGATAGTAACTAAAAAATAAGCAATATAAAACTCCTATAAGCATCCTTTTTGCTTTCATATTGTAGTTAATAATGCAGCCAGCTTTTAAACTCAAAATGTGAATATTTGCACATTCGTCTTCCTAGCTTAAAGGGGAGTATATAAAATATTATTCATAGATAGTAACTAAAAAATAAGCAATATAAAACTCCTATAAGCATCCTTTTTTGCTTTCATATTGTAGTTAATAATGCAGCCAGCTTTTAAACTCAAAATGTGAATATTTGCACATTCGTCTTCCTAGCTTAAAGGGGAGTATATAAAATATTATTCATAGATAGTAACTAAAAAATAAGCAATATAAAACTCCTATAAGCATCCTTTTTGCTTTCATATTGTAGTTAATAATGCAGCCAGCTTTTAAACTCAAAATGTGAATATTTGCACATTCGTCTTCCTAGCTTAAAGGGGAGTATATAAAATATTATTCATAGATAGTAACTAAAAATAAGCAATATAAAACTCCTATAAGCATCCTTTTTGCTTTCATATTGTAGTTAATAATGCAGCCAGCTTTTAAACTCAAAATGTGAATATTTGCACATTCGTCTTCCTAGCTTAAAGGGGAGTATATAAAATATTATTCATAGATAGTAACTAAAAAATAAGCAATATAAAACTCCTATAAGCATCCTTTTTTGCTTTCATATTGTAGTTAATAATGCAGCCAGCTTTTAAACTCAAAATGTGAATATTTGCACATTCGTCTTCCTAGCTTAAAGGGGAGTATATAAAAATATTATTCATAGATAGTAACTAAAAAATAAGCAATATAAAAACTCCTATAAGCATCCTTTTTGCTTTCATATTGTAGTTAATAATGCAGCCAGCTTTTAAACTCAAAATGTGAATATTTGCACATTCGTCTTCCTAGCTTAAAGGGGAGTATATAAAATATTATTCATAGATAGCAAATAAAAAATAAGCAATATAAAACTCCTATAAGCATCATTTTTGCTTTCATATTGTAGTTAATAATGCAGCCAGCTTTTTAAACTCAAAATGTGAATATTTGCACATTCGTCTTCCTAGCTTAAAGGGGAGTATATAAAATATTATTCATAGATAGCAAATAAAAAATAAGCAATATAAAACTCCTATAAGCATCCTTTTTGCTTTCATATTGTAGTTAATAATGCAGCCAGCTTTTAAACTCAAAATGTGAATATTTGCACATTCGTCTTCCTAGCTTAAAGGGGAGTACATAAAATATTATTCATAGATAGTAACTAAAAAATAAGCAATATAAAACTCCTATAAGCATCCTTTTTGCTTTCACATTGTAGTTATGCATTACTAAAATAAAAGTCGAAAAAAATCTAAAAATGCCTTTAAATGAATCAACAGCCAAATATGGCAAGCGACTCCAGATCTAATTTAAAGAAAATATTACATCTTTTTACTGTTTTTGCATATTGTTATAGGGGTTACTAACATAAAGTTTAATTTATTACTTCAGCATTTATAGTATGGTTAATAAATATTATTTTTACATCTAATAAATAGAAATCTCCATCTTGGCCCTATTTTTCTTGAAGAACATTACTAATATGAATCAATAGTATCTACATAGTATATATAATACAATATATCTACAGAAGAAAGTTCAGGAAAATACTGCCTCGCTGTGGGAATCGTATTGAAAAAAAAAGGGAAATCCTCACCAGGAATTCTGACAAATGCAAAACATCGTGGCAGTCAACATTTAATGATCAGGTTTTTAGAGCATTGATTGCAAGTATACTCTAACAAAAATCAAATACATGCTAACTTGCCTGCTATTTACTTATTCAACTATTATGTTCCAAAAAATTTCAGAATATTTTTTTCCAAATTTAACTTTTTGATTTTGTGTGATTTTAATCTAAAGCAATTGAGACATATTTTTGTCACTGTTTAGGTTACATAATACTTATTTTGTTTTTTCCTAAACCTATAATGCTAATATATTTATTAAGAATATTTATATTTATTAATAAAAAGTTTCTCCAAGAAAACCTGAATAATTTTACGTGAATCTATAATTTATAATTTAAATTTTCTTTTGTAATTTTTATATGAAAATCTGAATAATTTTTACATGTTTTTCTTATTTAGAAAAATGGTCATCATGTATACATACATATATATTGTATATATAGGGTCATAGTAATATATATATGGATAAAGGTGGTGTGTGTATATATATATATATATATATATATATATATATGACCATCTTTCTAAGTCAAAAAAAGATTCATGCAAAAATTATTCAGATTTTCTAGGGAGAAATTTTTATTGATAAATATTCTTAATAAATATAATATCAGTATAGGTTTAGTAAAAAACGTACGAAGTATTATGTAACCTAAATGAAAATATGGCAAAAATATGTCATGTCATAATTGCTTTCTACTAAATACCAAATCAAAAAGTTGAATTTAGAACAAAATATTCTGAAATTTATTGAAATATAATATTAGATTAAGTAAGTAGCAGGCAAGTTGACTTGATTGGATTTCTGTTAGTGTATACTTGCAATCATTGCTTTAAAAAAATTATTCATTATGTGTGGGCTGCCAAGGATTTTGCATTTGTTCAGATACCCTGGATTTTGTTCAGATTGATTTTAATACGGATTCATTTATTTCATACATATAATTTTGAAAGACACATATTAATTAATTTCAATATTAGTGGTGCTGTAATCATTTATGCTATAAAGAACTTTGCAAGTAATTTACTTTTAACAGATAATATCCTAACACAAATTTGACTTTTAGATTAAATCCTGCAAATAAATGTTATTAAACAAACTACACAGATACACAATGGCTCAAATCCACATTACAAAACAAGTAACGAAACAAATCCTACAAGATCGAAATAGAAGGGAATCCTATCTTGAAATAAAAGGCATTGTCATCAACAGCCACTATTAGTAACACATTTCCATTAACCATGCTATAAAAACCAATTGGTGCCAGATCGTGTAAGGTTACTTGATACTGGCTTCAGGGGCGTGCCTCTGGCCTCCCCCCTCGCGATCAGTCTTCGAACGTGAGTTGGGAAGGCTCTCCGCCCCTGCAAATTCTCGATAAAGATCGATTTTTGGCGGATGTTTGCCATAACCGGCTGCATTAAGTCAGCCAGTAAGCGAATGTCGTTTGATGGCATTCGTTTTATGTGCATCAAATGTTAAGACATTAGGTACCATGGAATGCAAATAGCAACTGCAAATTTGTTTTATTAATAGTGAATGTAAGGAGAATGATAAGGTATGATGATAAGAAGAATAAGGTATGATTTGAAAAAGAAAGATAAGTTAGGTTGGGGACTGGTAGTTCTTTTTATGGACCTAAGATATTGTACATTTACAAGATGTTAATATTAAAATATTTAATTTGCATAATCAAGGGTGCATTTAAAAAAATCTATCTTTTCCGCTTTAGTTCTTGTTTATATTGGGTACTTTACATCATATTTTGAGGAAAATTTCAAATTATAGGATTGCAATGCAATAAGCGAATGTCGTTTGATGACATTCATTTTATGTGCATTAAATGTTAAGACATTCGGTACCTGACCATCATGGAATGCAAATAGCAACTGCAAATTTGTTTTATTAATAGTGAATGTAAGGAGAAGAATAAAGTATGATGTAAATTTGAAAAAGAAAGTTAGATAAGTTAGGTTGGGAACTGGCGATTCTTTTTGTGGGCCTAAGATATTGTAAATTTACAATATGTTAATATTAAAATAATTTACTTGCATAAATATCTAGGTTATATTTCCAGAACTCTTTTTCTCTTCAGATATAGTTTTTGTTAACACTGAGTAATTTACATGAGATTTTGTGGAAGATTTAAAATTATATCAGGATTGCAATGCGGTAAGCGAATGTCATGCTGATGATATTAGGTATCAGGTCAGGATTATATCAGGGTGGCATTCATTTTAATCATGGTATTCGCCCTCATTTTCCCTCATCGTCTCGGATTCACCATGAAGCGCCAAGCAACAATGGATATGAGCTCGAATTCATTAGTTCTTTATGGCATTCATTTTATGTGCATTATATGTTAAGACATTAAGTACTGGGCCACCATGGAATGTAAATAGCAACTTCAAATTTGTTTTATTAATAGTGAATGTAAGAGTAAGAGCAAAGTGTAATATATATTTAAAAAAAAGATAATTTAGGTTGTGGTCTGGTAATTCTTTTTATGGTCATAAGATATTGTAAATTTACAATATGTTAATATTAAAATACTTTACTTGCATACTTTATTTACAAGATGTTAATATTAAAATATTTTATCCGTATAAATAGCAAGGGTGCATTTCCTAAATACTTTCTTTTCCTCTTTAGATGTAGTTTTTGTTAATACTGGGTAATTTACATGAGATTTGGAGGAAGATTTCAAAATATATCAGGATTTCACCCTCAAGAGAGAAAGGATGAGTATCACTTTTTCAGGAGGATTACTGAGACATTGTGAGCTATTTTACAGACAATTTCATGCTATGCCAAGGATTCACCTACAAAATGGAAAAGGCAAAGTATTATTTTCCAGAAAGACTGTTTGATGGCATTCATTTTATGTGCATTAAATGTTAAGACATTAGGCACTGGGTCATCATGGAATGCAAATAGCAACTGCAAATTTGTTTTATTAATAATGAATGTAAGGAGAAGAATAAGGTATGATGTTGATTTTAAAAAAAAAGTTATATAAGTTAGTATGGGGATTGGTAGTTCTTTTTATCAGAATAAAATATTGTAAATTTACAAGATATTTGGTTATACATTCATATATATATGTAGACATATTCAGCACTCTATAGCTACCGGAAATGTGTTTTTTTTTCATAATTAAATGATGAAGCGATAACAATATTTTTTTACAAATTTAATTTTTTTTATCCTATCTATTAATCTAATCAAATTTAATTTATTTTATTATCTCTTATACTTAATTCTTTCGAAATGGGGAATTCTAAAACCCGCCATAGTTTTCTTCGCTCACTTTGATCTCACGGATCGTATTTTTTTTAACTAGCTTCAACTTTAATTATCTCACTTTTCTTTTTAATGTCACGATTTATGTTCCATGTTAATTAAGAGATTTATTTACTCTAGAAACGTTTCTTTACTATTTTTAAAGCAATGTATAAATTTTTTATCCGAATTCACTATCTGATTTGCAATGTTAAAATCAATTAAGCTAAACATGTGTATTTCAATAGTCTATTAAATTCCATGGAATGTATAACAAATGTTTTTTTTTACAAATGAGTTTATAAAGGTATCAAATTTATAGTGTGTGAATCATGATCTTATTATTATTTCTGAAATAAAAATATTTTTCATTTACAGCAGTTGCATTAAGAGATACATTTATTTTTGAAATTTCCATTTTAAAATGAATTATTTTGTATACAATCTTTATTTATCTAACTTTTAAATAATTTAGTTAGATTATGGCTATGAGACGTTAATATGAAAATCTATGTTTTCAAACACTGATAACTGAAAAATAAAATACAAAAATTCAAGAATGAATATAAAAACTTTTTGATAAATAATTGCTAAAAGGTAATATTATATATAAATGTAGGATAATTTAGTTTATATATAAATGTAGGATAATTTAGTTTATATATAAATGTAGGATAATTTAGTTTATATATAAATGTAGGATAATTTAGTTTATATATAAATATAGGATAATTTAGTTTATATATAAATGTAAATAGGATAATTTAGTTTATATATAAATGTAGGATAATTTAGTTTATATATAAATGTAGGATAATTTAGTTTATATATAAATGTAGGATAATTTAGTTTATATATAAATGTAGGATAATTTAGTTTATATATAAATGTAGGATAATTTAGTTTATATATAAATGTAGGATAATTTAGTTTATATATAAATGTAGGATAATTTAGTTTATATATAAATATAGGATAATTTAGTTTATATATAAATATAGGATAATTTAGTTTATATATAAATATAGGATAATTTAGTTTATATATAAATGTAACATAATTTAGTTTATATATAAATGTAACATAATTTAGTTTATATATAACATAATATATAAATGTAACATTTAGTTTATATATAAATGTAAGATAATTTAGTTTATATATAAATGTAACATAATTTAGTTTATATATAAATGTAACATAATTTAGTTTATATATAAATGTAACATAATTTAGTTTATATATAAATGTAACATAATTTATTTATATATAAATGTAACATAATTTAGTTTATATATAAATGTAACATAATTTAGTTTATATATAAATGTAACATAATTTAGTTTATATATAAATGTAACATAATTTAGTTTATATATAAATGTAAATGTAATATAAATAATTTAGTTTATATATAAATGTAAATCATAATTTAGTTTATATATAAATGTAACATAATTTAGTTTATATATAAATGTAACATAATTTAGTTTATATATAAATGTAACATAATTTAGTTTATATATAAATGTAACATAAATTTAGTTTATATATAAATGTAACATAATTTAGTTTATATATAAATGTAACATAATTTAGTTTATATATAAATGTAACATAATTTAGTTTATATATAAATGTAACATAATTTAGTTTATATATAAATGTAACATAATTTAGTTTATATATAAATGTAACATAATTTAGTTTATATATAAATGTAACATAATTTAGTTTATATATAAATGTAACATAATTTAGTTTATATATAAATGTAACATAATTTAGTTTTATATATAAATGTAACATACTTAGTTTATATATAAATGTAACATAATTTAGTTTATATATAAATGTAACATAATTTAGTTTATATATAAATGTAACATAATTTAGTTTATATATAAATGTAACATAATTTAGTTTATATATAAATGTAACATAATTTAGCTTCTTATATATAAATGTAACATAATCTCTATTTATATATAAATGTAACATAATTTAGTTTATATATAA